>CM060372.1:103484232-103611753 GCA_030545235.1 Helianthus tuberosus
TTTAGGTGCCGGAAAGTGCCTAAAACCCACTTAAAGTGCAGAATTCTGCATTAATTACCAAAATTCAGCATTTTAACATGTTAGTAATGTGCAAAAATATGGCAAAATGGTTCTGTATGCTTTCCTAAGTGTCGGGAATTAAAAGTGTCACAAAAAGTTACATGAAGGACACTATACGGAATAACTTAGCACTTTAACGAACCGGTATCTAACCGAACAACCGGACATTACACGGAACACTAAAATATTGCTAGAAGCATTGTTTTTATTTTTCTGAGCTAGTATTGGTTCCCGAACACTTAAACACTCTACATGAAGCATCCTACACATAAAACACTAGACATAACATTCAACCTTCCACTAATTACCTTTTACCATTTCAAATTACATTTTACCCCCCCCCCATGTTAATTCACGGTCACAAGGACCCACCAAGATCACCATAATCCTTATGAGATTTTCCTAGATCTTCACTAATCTCTCTTGGATTTGATGGAGATTTTGTATGGTACTTACAAGACATATAAACCAATGGTTACTAGCATTAGTGGTTATAAGAAGTTGGAAGACTCATTCATCTTCATCACTTTAACACACCAAAACCTCTCTCTCTCCCTCTTGTGCTCACGACCAACAACAACAACAACACCATCATCATCAACCATTTTCCATTCATTCCTCATATGAACAAAGGTGTAAGGAGGTATATTAGGAAGCTTGGAGCTTTCGGATCTTGAAGGACCTCACCCGTTTGCTTTTATCCACTCCATATTCATCATTGTTCTTCCCTAGCTTGAAGCTAGTAGTAAGACTTCCTTTGATCTTTGTTACTTCATATTTTAGTGGTTAAAAGTTGTTGGTTAATGATTAACACAAGAACACTAATGAACATACACATAAATCATGAACATAAAGCTTTACATAAGATGAAAATTTGATGAAACATGATGTAATATTGTTAGTATGATGTTGCTTTGTATATGTTGATGATTGCTTGTCGATTTCTTGGTAATATGATGTTGACCATCATGTGAAACTTGTTAGGTTATGATTAAAAACATGATCTAACAAGATAAGGGATGATTATGTAACAACATGAAATAATCATCTCCTTGGTTAAACATGAACTTGAAAGTAAAATGATTTTTCTTGAAAAGTAATAAACCAAGTGAACTAGTAATCTTGTAAATCCAAGACTTGTGAATGATTTTTCTAAAGGGACCAATTTCAAAAAGATGATTCTTGAAGGATCATGGTTTTTATTAAACCTACACTATTTTTGGTGGAAAGACAAGCAAATAAACTCTAGAGAAACAAGAAGATGTTATGGATAAACATTTTTGTAAATTATGTTTACAAGTTGTAAACACCAAATATTTTCAAGGATGAGATTTTAAATGAAGTAAACACACTTTGGAGGGTAACTAAACCCACTAAACACTTTATCAAGTTACTACGCGTTTTTGTGAAAAGATCAAGTTCATGTTATATTGTAAAGTGTATTGTTTTTACACTTGGTAAGTATAATATTGTTTAGAGTTGATTGTTGATTGTTTGAATGAATTTTGGAAAAGAAAATGATATGCTTAAAAGCATGGACACCTCCATTTACAAAGGAAACTATGGCAAAATTTTCTAAAAATTCCAACACTTAGAAAATATTTTCTAAACATGTGTTACAAGTGTATTTTGACTATGATTTCCAATATAAACCTTGCCGTAAATTTTTGTAACAAAAATACGAGTATTGGAGGTTGGCTTTTGTAAGTAAAAATGGATAAATATATATTAAGACACTTGTGTGGATATTTGTTTATTTTGTGGAATAGTTATATTATTTTAGGGTAAAATAATATAACTTAACAAAATACCATGACATTTACAACTCCAAAATAATACCAAAAATCACAAGGAATGAAATATAAGTTACACACTAATGTTGTGAAGCCGAACGATAAAACGTAACTTATGAAATATTCCGGAAAATACTCTTACAAATATATTTTTGGTAAATATTATTTTGGAAACGAAAGAAGTGAAAATATGATTTTTGTACATATTACCAAGCATGTCATATTTTCGACAAAGAGAAAATATATTATTTTTGGGAGGTTAAAATATATTTTCTTAGCATATCAGAAGATATATGATTTTGGGAAATATATATATATTTTCTGGACAATACAGTATTTTTGGACAAGATAAGTTTATATATATTTTCTAAGTAAGACTTGAAAATATATTGTTTTGGAAATATATATTGGGAATATATTGGTATATTTTTAATGGGAATAATACACCGGAATACGACACCAACACATGGCTAAATACACACATACAAAAATATGAATACACATGTATGAGATACCCCCCATCCTTGGGAAGGAAATATGGATATAAATACTTGAGAAGTATTGCTACGAAAATATTGATTAACAATAATTCCAAAATTTATAAATATAATTTAGAGTTAAAATATTGATTATTTTAACAAATAAATTATATCCTTGGAATACTACCAAAGGCACTTTAAAACGTAACTCAAAGGCACTAATCAATACCAAGTCAAGGCACGACCCGCTCGTCTAACGGACCGTAGTACGCATGTAGGTAGTCGTGCGTTCTAGAGGAAGCTTCGAGTTACATCGGATACAAGGAACGCAAAACTGTGAGTTCATGTCCCCCTTTTCTTTTAACTGTTTTCAGTTTTATACTTCGGGGGTGAAATACATGTTACATACTGCTTACAAACAATTACCATGGTATGATTAGCTAAGGAAAGTTACTGCTAGATCACGTGAATGGGTAGGCCATTAGCTTAAGACCATTAATCCTTGTATAAGGACCGAGGGGCATGAGTGATAGATCTATTGGGTGTTGCGAGCCCCACCCATGGGCCTGCGAGTTGGCCGCATGTGGTGACTATGTCGTTCCACCGGAGGGGCCGGTACGAAATACGCATACAGGTTTGAGTACTTCCTATGCCATGTCACTTTTTAACGTATTAGCTACACATTAATTGATCTATTTTTCCTTATTGCTTCATACCAGTTTACACGAACCTACATACATACAAAGGTTTTCAAGAATGATTCGTGCACACATACTAAACACATGAACTCGCTCAACTTTTGTTGATGTTTTTAAACTACATGTATTTCAAGGAACTAATAAGTGGATCTGGCGGGCGTTGAAAGTTTTTATGCTGCGTTTGAAACAAAGATGTCATCCATGGTCTTTGGGTTTGGTCGGTGTGTCTTATTCCTGGACGAGACACGTCTCCCAAATCCTTGGTGCTATTTAATATCTTTCGATGAGTCCTTAGTGAACTCATAAACTTTTGGTATGATTATAAAACTTGAAATTCGAAGTCTACGATTTTAAACAATGTTGTATGTTTTAAACTTATTCAATGGATGACAAACCAGTGGTTTTATCATATAGTTGTTTGTTATGGTTGAATGCAATGATATTAAGAAAGGCACACCATAATCACGCTTCCTTAAAAGTCAGGGTGTGACAGAAATAGGCTTTGAGGGGTTCGGTATGCGAAAATAAACTTAATTGATCAACAAGGACTAAAAGCGTCAAAAAGTGCATAAGTTTGCATTTTCGCGCATATCTTACGTTCTGAACATATCCGGACATCCAAAAATTTTTGTAATCATTAAAATATTTTATTTTAGTGATTGGAATGCAAAAATACCATTCGTCGCGTAATTTGGATTGTTTTTCGCGTCCGTTCGTGTTTCGTCGTAATTAACTGAATAACGAAACCGTACGACGAAACAAACCGACATCCGAGATAATTTCAAGCATGTTTCAAGTCCCCTATGCTTTAACATCCTTGTAGAGACTTGAGAATGGGTTAACGGTGTTTAAACGCGTCGAAAATGGCTTAAACGAGCTGCAGGGACCATTTCTGATATTTTTTCAAACTTTCTGGAACTGGGGACTGGTGGCGTCGCGCGAACCCATATGGGTGTTGCTGTGACGGCACACCACCCCCTCATCTGGGCAGAAAAATCATTTTCAGCAACAAGTTTGAACTTGGGGGTCTTTTATGCAACTTTTTTCAATACTATGAACTAGTTTTGAGGCTCCCCTTGTATTGTAAACCATGTTCCACAAGTGTATGGTGAGATTTGAGTCTTGATTCTTGTAAAAACACATGTCAAGATCCTATAAACCCAAGACTTTCTATAAATACCCACTTGAGTTCATTCATTTTCCTCACAGTTGATCTCAATTTCTTCTCTAAGTTGAAGCTCTCCTTGTGAAGCTTCATACCTGAGAATTTTGAGTTCAAATCTTCATTGCTTGGACCCTTTGTAAGCTTCTTTCATGCTTTTCATGTATTTCAAGCATGAAACTCAAACAATGTTTGACTTTCTGCTTTGACCTTGAATTGGTCAACACAAAGTTCGTTTGAACTTTGCAACGTGAGTGTAATCACGATGGTTATAGTCTCTTGTGACTATACCTACTGATTACCACGTTGATTAGTCGAAGTGACGAGTCAAAGTTTCGGTCGAAATACGTGTTTATGCGTATTTTGCATCGAAGCTATTTTCGGGTATCAAAACAGTTTGTTTTGATATCAAACTTGTTTTCCAACTTAGTTAAAACTTGTTTTAACATGTTTAACTCGTCACTTTTAGTCTAGTGCTTGTTTAGGGTCGTAAGTCAAGCGGTCTTGACAACCGCTTAGACTTTCATACCCGACCCGTTTGGTCGATCATTAGGATCCAACCTAGCATATTTTTGTGACCATAGTTGTATAGGGAATAACCTTCCAAGGTTATACCTTATGGTCACTTAGTTTAATTAGTTGTATGATAGGTAGTTTATATGCCTTAGGTAAATGACCAAAATGCCCTTTTCATGCATAATTTGATTTTAAGCATATGTAACTTAACTTTTGTCACCTAAACTGATTATGCAACATATTTAAACATGTTAGGGCATATAATACTTGTCATAGGACTAGTTAGGCGTCTCGAACGCGCATTAGCGCGGACGATGCGTTAAAGGAGCATAAGCTACCTTAATGGGTCGTAACGGGTCGTAAGCACTTAGGATAGGTTCCGATTTAGAATGTAGGCTTTGTTAAACCATATCACATGAGTTCTAATACTCATTTGGTTTACGAGACCTCATTCTACCCGATCTTCCGATTTAGGTGTCGATTTATTAACTAGCGATCCGATTACTAGGTACTACTTGATTTCCTTGGTTTGCCAGAGCTTTGTTGAGTTCTTTAGATCAAGGATACTTGCACTTCGATGTGAGTACATAGTTCCGCTATTTTACTGTTTTCAATTGTTTTAGGGTGATTCATACGTGTTAAACAATTTCGATACTTTTAACGATGATTTCAAAAACGAATACTATGGTTTATATTAAACAAATAACGATTTCGATAATGTGAACAAACTTGTTGGACGTATTTACATAACGAATAACATTCATTAGTTTTGGCCGAACCGACCAGTACTAGGTTATGGTACCATAGGATCTAACAAATCCCGTTATCGGACTGCACCCATGGTTATGTGTGGGGGTTATGTGGGTAACGACTGAACCTGTTGATTGTTAACTTACCCTTTGGTGGTTTGTTAATACGAGTTTAACGATATACGAGTTACGAAGGTTTGAATGTTATTAGCGAGATGACCAAAAGTAGTTTTCACAATTAAAACGAGAACGGTTTAAACGATTGGAACGATTGAATAAGTTAAACGACTGGTTTTGGGTTATGATTAGATAATGGGACGGGTGTAACATGATAAAAGCATGGTAGGTACGCCGCTGATACTTCTTATATATAAGTGTTTTTATCATATTACATTCCGTGGCATTATTTAGTTCACTTGGGCAAACGATTTTAAAACGATATCACACAACGATGTTTACTAAACAATATAACCATACGAGTTTTACTACGAGAACAATTTACGATTTGGTTTACATAAACAAATGTTTTGGGTTAAGATTCATGGCATTAATTTTTTATAAACTATAACCAATCTGTTTTGACTTGGTTATTCATTTTACAATACAAATGTTTTACAAAACAAGGATTTCAAATAACAACTCATGTAGTTGTACGAGCTTTTGCAACATGTATACGAGCCATGAATCTGATACTCTCACAAAACCTATGTGCTCGCCGGCATTTCTTTGCTGACTTATTTTTACATATGTTTCAGGTGGTGTTGAATGATGTCAATTGCAAATAGGATGCATGCTCACTTAGGAGTGGACGAGGCCTTAGTGACTTAATAACGATGATAGACTATGTTTAACTTGTTTGTTTTATCTTGAAGACAATATGTAAATGTTAAATAATTCAATAAAACGAAACTTTTTGAATCCATGGTTGTGAAACAATAATTCTGTCGCTCCACTCCCCGACGTTTCCGCCGCGGTTTTGTTGTTTAACGCGATCGGGGTGTGACAATAAAAAATTGAAGGGCTTTAAATTTCGGTAGACCATCATGGATTACGACACTATCACTTAAGAAGAGGATAAAGACAAAACTATTTGTTTTTTAAAATGCTTTTTTAAAATGTTTTTTAAAATATCCTGTTTACAAATTATTTGATTTCCAAATATTCGTAGCACTCATTTCTTTATCCATAGACTTTGTTTTAATTTTAACATGAATATTGTTTTTCTTGTATTATTCGTATATATAGATATCATAATATATTGTTTCTAACTTTTTTTATAATTTTCAATAAAAATTGAAAAATTTATCTGAGATTGAAATTGTAATTATTTTTGGGCATTAACTTTTTTTTAAATATTTGATGAAGTTCTTTGTTTTTGCATACATGTGACTTGTTTCGTTTTCTTTAATTTGATAATTTCAAATGAATCTACTCGTGTGCATGTATAATATACTATATGTTGTTAATATACACATATGTAACCATTTCTAAATATAATACACAGATGTATAAAAGTTTGTACACATGTGTATAAACTAACAGTTGTGTATCTTGTATAAACTGGTAGTTATCGAGACTATACACATGTGTATAAACTAACAACTATGTATCTTGTATAAACTGATAGTTAGCGAGACTGTACACATGTGTATAAACTAACATCTGTGTATCTTGTATAAACTGATACTAGCGAGACTGTACACATGTGTATACACTTACAGTTGTGTATCTTGTATATACGGAAACTGACGAGATTTTAGGGATTTTGATTATATTGTTTAATAAATGCAATTTACAAATGACGCAAATACCCTTCTGTCATTTATTTTAAAGGGAAGTTACAACATTATAATTACAATCTTGCCATTGTTTAAAAATCTCTAGATGATGTAATCTAATGGCCCAGATTAGTTCACACAGTTTATTCTCAACCTAGTGTTCACTCCAGAATCCTACCATATATATATATATATATATGATGAGAGTTCATTGGAGAACATTAAAAAAGTGGGGAACCGGATAATACTTTTAAAAATTCAACTTAACATGTTAAAAATTAACTTTTTCTAAAAGAATTTCGGCTCTTTCCTTATAAACACATGTAGAAACATTTTTAATAAAAAAATAAAAAACTAAAAAATATAAAAAATGTTTAAAAATATATCTTATAAAATTAAGAGTTAATTACATAGTTAGTCCTCGTGGTTTGCACAAAATAACATACTTAAGTACTAATAGTTCAAAAATCACCTTCTAGGGTATTAACTTTTTATTTTGTAACATTTGGAGGTATTAACTTCTAGGATATTAACATAGTTAGTCTCTGTGGTTTGTACAAAATAACATACTTATGTACTAATAGAATGTGATTTTAAACATACAAATAACGTTAATACCTCCAAACGTTACAAAATGAAAAGTTAATTCCCTAGAATGTTATTTTAAACTATTAGTACCTAAGTATGTTACTTTATGCAAACCACATGGACTAACTATGTAATTAACTCTAAAATTAACTTAACATGTTAAAAATCATTTTTTTAATTTTTTTCAGCGCTTTTCCTTATAAAAATGGGTAGAAAATATTCCAATAAAAAACCGTTTTTTTTATATTTTTAGTTTTTGATTTTTTTATTAAAAATGGTTCTAAAAGTATATATAAAAAACATCGAAATTTAAAAAAAATAATAATTTTTAACATGTTAAGTTAAATTGTTAAGTTAGAACAGTGTATGTTTTGAACAATCCATCTACTAGGATTTTATATCTTGTCGTAGATTTAGATGTATTTTTCTCATTGGACAACTCTCAAGGCGACAAAATATATATCTTTAATGGCTTGATGTTTTACAATTTTCCGATAAGGTTTTTTTTTTTTTTTTTTTGGTGTTGTTGGAAATGGCATAAGCTAAATTTTGAATAGTTTTTTTTTTAACGGTGAGAATCTTTAACTTGTGATAGAGATCTCACATCCTTCTAAACGGAGGGCCCTAATCTTACTCTAGCCAGACTATATTGTCTTAACCGGGTTCACGATAACGTCAGAGTTTGGCTAACGATGTTCCCCAGGAAACCATACCACCCACTACCGGTGGTAGGGGCTTGCACCGCCACAAGAGAGAATCTCTTTAGCGTAACGCGCGGTGGACTAAAACCCGGAGTGGATCAGGCTCTAACTCTTGACCTAGGGTCTGGGAGAACTAGCCTTCATTGCCTTTATCCATCAAATATGGCACTAATTAAGATTGAATTTGAATCTTCAACAAAAACCCAAATGTTTCCAACCACTAGACCTTCAAATAAAACTTTTGAATAGTTGAGTTACATATGTTTATATTATCCCTATTTTTTTTTTTTTTTTGGAAACTTTGAATAAAATGTATATTGGATCAGCCCGACCGGACCTAAACAAATAATTACCCATTTTAACTTGTTACCTTGACCCAACTAACCCATCTATTTTGTTAGTTTTAGAACATACATATAATATAGAACACACAACAAACTAATTTTAAAGAAAGGTATCTAACTTGTAATAAAATACTCCAAATAATAGTACATGTTATTTTCTCCTTCAACCTCATAAAGGTTTACATGTATGTAAGTAAACAATATTAAAAAAATATTAGTGTAAAGATTTGCATACATCTAAATAAATGATAGTTTTATAAAGAGAATTAGTTAATTATTTAATTAAAAATATATATTTATTGATAAATTACTATTATGTCCTTTTTATTTATTTTTATTTTTTAAGTTTAGAAAAAAATGAATTGTCTATATTGGTTCTGTAAGTTCTCCTTAAAAATGAGGTTTTGAAAAGAACCCAACCAATATATATATATATATATATGGTAAGGTTCATTTGAGAAACACCCTTATTGCGAGAACCGCGAGAACCAATGTAAACACAAAAAAATACCTATAAAAATCCAAAAAACCCACAATTTTTTTTAATATTTTTCTAATAAAAATCGCTATATTTTGTTACAAAAAAAAAAACATTTCTTTTTCCGAGTAACAGTTATGGATGCACATGTGCATATGTATAATTTCTTGGACAAATTCCATAATATATTACCAGTAGTAGAAAAATGCACTTTCATTTACACTACCATATGTAATACATTACTTTTTACATTACCAATATTAGAAATGCATATGTGCATCTATATGTATCAACATGAAATAAGGTGTTTTGGTACAAAAAGTTTGTGATTTTAAATGATGAAGTAGGCCCATATACATGTGTTTTGGTTAGTTATATCTAGTGTTTGATGGTTTGATTATATTTGTCACTTTATGATGTAATATGTTGTTTGGATGGTATAAAGGGTGTTGATGTACATATTATAAAGTGAAATATTGGTAATAATATTGTATTATGGATGATTAAAAGCAATGGTATTGTATTACGGATGGTAGGAGGTAATGGTAGTGTAGTATGGATGGTATGATAGATGAAAGTGAACGTGTATTCAAAGTGGTGTACTAAAACACGTTATAACATGTTCATATATATAGATGCACATGTGCATTTCTAGTGTTGTTAATGTTATAACATATAGATGCACATGTGCATTTTTATTATTGTTAATGTAAAAAGTAGTGTATTATGAATGGTAGTGTAAATGAAAGTGCAATTGTCTGATATTTGTAATGAATTACGGAATTTGTCAAAGAAACGATACAAATGCACACGTGCATGGATAACTGTTACTCGATTTTTTTTTGAATTTTTTTTATTATTGACGAAATATAACAATTTTTCCAAAAAAATAAATTTTTGGGTGTTATTTAGATGTTTTTAGGTATTTTTTGTTTGTATTCACATTATTTCTCGCAGTAAAAGGTGGTTTCTAACGGATCATAAGGGGATTTAGCACCACACCATCTTTGCTTTTAATATTATGGGGTCCAACTAATTTATTTTATAGGTCCTTAAAAAATTTAATGTACCGGTTCTATTATTTTCTAAAAATATTGGGGTCCGTGGACCCCGACCCCGACCATGTGGGTCCGCCCTGGGTGGGGATGAGGATGAATCAAAAAAAAAAAAAAAAATCAGTAATAAACTATATTTTGGGCATACAATTATCATTCATTCATACAATTATCATTCATTCTTGTAGAATATTTCATGTGAAAAAGATATGAATTGATGCACAATTATATTATACTAATAAACAACGCAGATGAAGTAAGGGAGTCAGGAAAATGAGGTACAAGTTTGTTACACATCGGCGGCTTTAAGAGAAAGAAAATCAGAGATCTTACTTGTGTAAAAATCTGGTTGTATTGAATTGTTCGGTTTTGAAGCATTGAGAGACTTGTTACACTTACACCTATAAATATTTGTCATTGCAAGTGTTTTTCTTTATATGTAAGTTAATTAAGGTTATGTTCTATATTTAACCAGTAAATTATAATAAAGGTTATTGGATAAGGAATATGGTTATTCGTGTTAAAAGTAATGTCAGCTATTTATTTATTTATTAAGAGAAAAATATTGCAATTACTAAAACAAGCCGTATCCGGGATCATTTTAGTTTTTCTGGAAACTTTGAATAAAAAGTATACTAGATCAGCCCGACCGGACCTAAACAAATAATTACCCATTTTAACTTGTTAACCCTGACCCAACTAACTCATCTCTTTTGTTAGTTTTAGAACATACATATAATATACTAATATATAGAACACACAACAAACTAATTTTAAAGAAAGGTATCTAATCTAGTCTAACTTATAATAAAACACTCTAAATAATGTCACATGTCATTCTCTCCTTCAACCTCATAAATTTTATTTATATTTATTTAATAATTTTTTTAATATTAATATTAATTAATAACCAATATATAGATATCACTTATTGGGAAAAGATCAAATAGGAAGTTTATTTTGGCTAGGAAGCAATAGGATTATGACATGTGGCAACATTTAAAATAAAGAGCAAGGGTATTTTTGTGACAACCCGAATTTCCAAGATTCCATCTTCGCACTATTTCACGTTAATTGTTTAGATCGTTTGTTGGTACGACTTGTTTGTTTCGGTTTCACAACTGTACGCGTTGTAATATGCTAAACCGCGTTTGATTTATATGATATATATGGAGTGCATGTAGTGTGTTCTTGTTCTATATATTGTTGTGCAATATGAGTAATGCAATATGAGTAACTATGTTATTAATAATGTGTTGTATTTATATTGTGGTTGGGGAATTAAAGATAAATATGGAACTCAAGAAATCAACCTCTCTAGCCGAAAACCCCCTGTGAAATCACCCTTCACGAAAACCACTTGGTGTTTTCGTCCACCTTGTGGGCTACGAAATCAGGAATGGGCTTCGGCCCAGTAGCGAACGACTATAAGGTTTAGATAATAACCTTTACGCTAAGAGATTAACCTTAAGCAAACCCTAACCACCCATCACGTTCTCTCTCTCTCGCTCGCTACTCTTGGAACCCGACGGCAAGTCTTGGATCTCGAAGCTTTTTACGTATTCGATTGTGCATCTCGTTTGGGTTAGTAACCTGCTAAGAGCTATTTGATTTAATTAACCATGAACTATCTGTTTATTATCTGTGTATCATCATGAATGAATTGTTATGCGACTTGGTTGCGATTTGAATAAGATGGAGTATGATAGGATTGAATGATTTACCTTGTATGATATGAGCGTGATCAGGATTGGAAAAGCATGTTAAATGTTATGTTCTGTGATGCGTATAATGATATGGTTTCATGATTTTATGTAAACATTAATTTTGATCTAGGGTTTTGACATTAGTGTAATTGGAAATTGTGTAAACTTGTTGCTGCTTGTTTTGGTATTTGTGAGTATCTAGATCTGTATACCGAACTCATCTCTGTTCCTATCTAGATCACATGTGGTATGTTATAATTTAGGGTGCATGCTAGACATAATGATTGTGAACATTTATGTTCCTCTGAAGTTGCAAATGATTTAATAAGTGCACATGAGTTCACAGATTACACATATTCTACGGTTTGCATGTGATTCAACCTAACATTAGTCAAGCCCACCCAAATAATTGGTCCAATAACCTCTTGAGGTGGTTAAAGTTGTCGGCCATGATTTTTAAATAATTAGATTTTGTGTATTGCATGTTGTTGTTGTGATGATGGTTAGTTTTGATGATTATGAAACTGTTATTGATGATGAGATATCCGACGAAAACCCTCCACCCAATGAAGACCCTATTCCAACGAAAACACCTTGGGGATTTCGGCCCAAGTGTTTTCGGCCCAAAGAGATTTCGCCAAAGCCTTGATTGTCACATGTGATTTCGTGAAGTTATTCAGTAACATTGTTGGTTTATTTAGTTAGTTAGTTTATTAACTTGGTTAAATTATTTATCTTGTTAACTTTGTTAATTCTGTTAAGCTCATAACATTACTAGTTTATTAACTCCGTTAAGTTAAGTTGATTAATTCGGTTAATCAATTAACTTTATTAACTCTATTTACTCAGTTATGATATGTAACTCTGTTAAGAGTGTAACCCTTATTAACTGTGTAACTCTGTTAGCTTGGTAAACCTGTTAAGTTTATTAACACCGTTGTACATGCCAATTATGTTTATATGTTAACTGGGTTATGTTAACTAGATTAGGTATGTTAAGCTTGAATTGCATGATATTGACTTACTGCTTAAGTGATACATGATGTTAACTGCCAAGCACACTTTGTGTCATATATTGCATGCGAAACTTTACGAACTTGAACTGATTTAGAATACGTGCCTGATATAGGACTTGATTGATTATTTGTGAGCATAGTTAAGCATACCGAGCAAACCAAGGTGAGTTCACACTCTACAAAGCATGGGATTCCCAGGGGTTGGGAATGGGGTTAAGGAATATGGATTCCTCGTCCTTTCTTGGGTAGGACAGTACTGGTTCAGGAATGTAATTCCTCGTCCTTACGGACAGATAACTTTTACTAGACCAAAACTCTATCACGAAGTCCCTCCTTTTTATATCGACTTAATCGTCGGGCCAATGGTGAGCGGGTCATTAGTTAGATAGCGCTATTTAGGTTTGACAAGCCTCACACCGTGCCGCAGAGGACGGGCGTGAACTAATGGGATCTGGGCACGTCAATGATGATAGACATTGACAGTTCAGGGCACTTAAACATGACTACAGTCAGCAGTCGATATGGTAACGAGTCTAGTGTATACATGGGGTAGCCCCCACGGCCGAAATGCCAGATAACTGTCATGGGGTAGCCCCCACGGCTGGATTGCCAGAGTAAACGGGATTAAACTAAACACGTTTTCAACTATGGGGTAACCCCCACGGCAGGGATGCCAGTTAAAGGAACTATTTTTGGAACAACTAAAATCAACACCCAACTGTGAACTCGCTCAACATTATTGTTGACTCGTTACTACATGCTTTGCAGGTCAATAGGTACTTAGCTGGAGCTTGCACAAGGAAGAGTCGTTGTGGGACATGGACAGTTGTGTGCCATGTTAAACCTTTGGATATTTAAACTTATGTTTTGGTTTTAAACATTATGCTTCCGCTCATAACTTAAACTATATTTGCTTTGGACACTAATTGTGTTGGTTGGACTTTTACAATTAATTACTTGCTTGTTCAATATGATTAGTGGTTTGATCCTGGTCAGTCACGCCTCCAAGCGGTGATACTCCGCGTGTGGATTTTGGGGGTGTGACAATTTTAGTCAATCGTATCCTTTCTTCTTCCTTCTTCTCCCAGTAACTTCAAAACCCACCATCTTCAACCTTTTCTTCACTTTCTATCTCAATAATCACTACATTATAGTGCGATTTTCGTCAACAATCAATGATTCAAACACCCGATCAACGTGTTCTTCAGTTTTTTTTGAAGAAAACCCAGTTTAATTTCATACAAAATCTCGTTTTTCCCTCATGATTTTGAAGATAATCACTCGATCCGTTCGATTCGATCACTGATAAGTGTTTCTATCATTCAAATTTCGTCAATCGTTGAAGAAATCGGCTTCGATCCATGTAAGAAATTCTTTAATTTCAGTTTTATGATCTGGGTTTTTGATTTAGTCATTGCGTTTTACGATCTTGGCGGGGGTCCGGGGGCAGCGCCCCTGGTAGCAGGGTCCAAGGGGCGGCAGCCCCTGGCGGGGTCCAAGGGGCAGAGCCCCTGGCTGGGTTTTTTTTTCCGATTAAGCTGCTTTAATAAAAATGCATTAGAAAATTTAATTTTCTGTAAATTGGCTCCGGAAAACTGCATTCGTAGACAGTTTTTTATCTCCTGCTTTCTGGTTCAGTCAATTCACATACAAAACTGCATTCGTAGACAGTGTTTCTGGTTCTGTGAACAATAGGTTCTGGTCATTGCGTTTTAGACAAATTCTGGTTCTGTGAACAACAGTTTCTGGTTCTGTGAACAACAGTTTCTGGTCATTGCGTTTTAGACTGTTTCTGGTCATTGCGTTTTAGAAATAAAACATTTTTGAAGTGTTTTTACTCATTGTGTTTTAGGTAAACACATTTTTATGTGTATTCAGTTCATTGCGTTTTAGAGAGAACAGTTTATTTTGTGTTTTTAGGCCATTGCGTTTTAGAAATAAAACATTTTTATGTGTTTTCTAGGCATTGCGTTTAAGAAATAAGACATTTTTAAGTGTTTTCTGGCCATTGCGTTTTAGAAATAAGACATTTTTAAGTGTTTTCTGGCCATTGCGTTTTAGAAATAAGACATTTTTAAGTGTTTTGGGTGCATTGCGTTTTAGGTAAAACACATTCAGTCCTGTAACGACTGCTTTTCCGACTTTATAAAATAACTTACAAAGGTAATTTAAAGACTTCAAAATGATAACTTTAATACATAATTTTACAAAATTTGGGCATGACCCGTCCGTAAAACGAGTATACCCTTGTTCTAGTCCACAATCAAGACAATACCATTCTACAAGATACTACTTAAAACCAAAACATCAAATACTAAAAGGTGTGTTTACCAACAAATTGTACAAAAAGTATTTTGACCCAAAACATTAACATAAGCTAGCGGAAGCGCTTGGTAAGACATATTTTGATCACGTGCTCGCTCCAATTCGCCGAGTCGCCTAAATTGAGGATTTACCTACATTTAACAACAACTTTAAAAAAAATTAGTCATAATACTTATTTCACTTATTACACCAACCTTTTATTTTTAATTATTTGCATTCCTTTATATACATTCATTACTCTTACGCATTCGGTCACCCAATTAAATGGGTATGGCATATACTCTCGTAATGAGATTCAAGCATACCTCTTACGACCCGGTATCATCGGGTTAATAGCTTACAACATAAACATTTCGTTCCATCCGTATAACGGATCGAACTTCATACATCCCTTATTGCATTCATGACCACTCGTTCTAAACGGATGGTACCATATTCTTACTCGACCTAGTTCGACTCGAACCGGTCAACTTGCATAACTTAATGTAACCTTCATTAGCATAACCAAATCCACAAGGGATTTGTTATCTTCTTACTAATCACTATAATCATTGTAACAAGGGTTGTTTTTCATAATATAAACAAATTTAAATAAAGTTTTGTATGCAACGGAACATACAACTCAACACTGAAATTTAATTAGCAAACCATCATTCGTAAATCTACATGAAAGGAGAATTAAGTTCCTATGAACTTACCGCGATCTTGAGATGCTTGTGCCTTCGAGTGACTTGCGCCTTCTTCCTTCTTCGCGCCTATAAGTCATAATCTCATACTTTAGCTTTCATAAACATTACTTACACAATCCTTTTAGTACGTTGTAGCGTCTACTAATCACATACATCATTATCATAAAGAAATTGCATCTTCCTAACTAGTATTCATGTAAAAACCATAACTAAGCTCACTTAGGCATTTCATCGAACACATTGTATGCGTATTACTAATTTAGCACAATGTACAAGCATTTTAAACACAATTTCCATAGTTTACTCATTGATTAACATAAACATCTCTAACTTGGAAATTTATCATCCTAAACATGAATACCTAGTTCTTAATCAATTTTTCATAACAATTTCATCAATCAACAATCAAATTAACATGTAGAACTTCACAATTTTTAACCTTCACTTGACATGCAAGTGGGTTTTTGCCCTAATCATACTCACATTCGAAATTTAGCATCTATTGATGTCTAAACATTCATAGCAACCATAAATCATACTAGATTTTGTATTACATTCACGAATTACACTATACCCACATAACCAAACATCATCAAATAAGGAAATTTCACTTACTTGAGATCAAGAACACTTAGATGATCAGGATTCTTAGTTCATGCATTCGATTCTTCAACAATTTGGCTTTCAATTGATGGGATTTTGTGATTTAGGGTTTTTGAGAGGGAAGGAGTTCTCCCCCTAGACCTCACGATCGCACACACACACACCAGACTAATCTGGTTTTATTTTTTTTTGTCATGTTTTAATTCCATATTTACATATCTAGTCCTTCATCTTTTATTCCCCATTCATTCTTTCTCATTTCTAATTACTAACTTGGTAACTTAATGCATATATGGGGTTTTTGATTTGTTAAATGTTATAAATCTTAATAATGGTCAAATTTCATATTTACCCCTTTCTTTTCGTCAAAGTTTTGCGATGAAGCATTAAAGCACGTCACATACGAAATTTGGGGTGTTACAAGTCTACCCCCCTTATAGAAGGTTTCGTCCCCGAAACCTGAATCCATACATTCTGACGAGTTTATTTGTATCCCTTCGCGATTACATACCTCGAACTTCATTAACATGCTTTCATTTGATCATCCCTCGTGATGAATCGGTCGTTACTACTCTAAACTTGTCTAAAACATTTGGTAATTCAATCTTGTATGAATCAAAGCGATCCTATTACATTATTTCATGATCATCATTCAATTGTTCAACCTGATTTCTTAAAACTTATCCGTCAGCGTATTCATTGCCGCATACCTCTAACATCTACTTAGGGGAAATAATTATCATAATATTCATATTTGTTCATTCCTATTCATTCATATTAATTCACAAATCAAACATCATTCAATAGTTTCTAACTATTTAGTTTCTACATACTCCCTATCCTTTCGAGGCCAATATTTCTTTCACTGATGATCTCTCATAACTGCATGGTTAACCACAACTTAATGTATACGATTATACAAATCATGTACATACTATCTTGCTCTAATCTTTTACCATCTATCCCTAGGTTACAAGGGCCAACATAAGTCTTTAATCATGCTGTCAATATGATCGTGTAATTAATACTTACATTTGAGCAACTCATATTACACTCGAGGTGTCGTACTCAGCTATACTTGTCATCACATTTCATAGCTGTCATACATACGTCATTCCTTCTAGCAATTGTAATACTAAGGTAATTACCTAACATTGTACCAAAGGGTTAATTCTTATCAACCTAGGTTCCGCTACATACGGGATTATAAACTTATTATATATGCCCTTCCATTTACGTATGAGTTACATAAAACTTGACACAACCATTCATTCGATAATTGAGATTACACTCCACCACGTAGTGTTAGAACCCCACTCGTGGGCATCCTTTCACTAGCTTCAATACTATCATTTCACTAAGAATTCCATCATATTTATCTATAAATAAATAGTTAGCACATAACCTTTCATAATTGTGTCCTACAGGGTGTTTGTTCGCCTATTGTCTCTTTCAAATTTTCTTACGTACATGCTAAACATATCATACATTCCATTTCTTTTTATTGATTATCTTGCCAATTTTCGCAGTTTGACCTTTCAGTGTCAGATTAACACCCCCTTACCTATTGTGGTCACATCGAGGTACACGTTCGTACCTTATACTTGAATAATTGCAAGGACTTCATTTATTTCGTTTGACCTTTCGGGAGTCTAATTGTAAATACATCCTCACATATGGGTATCAGTTATCCTATTCTGACACACCATTCTCTAATCGAGCCCAATGCTCCTATTAAAAATATAATCTTTTTATACCTACCTGGCGCGAGTCAGAACCCTTGACTCGTCATTCATACTTTGCGATGGTTAATACTTTCCAAACTGTGACAATGCATGCCCATACATCATGCTCACCTATAAGTAATAAACTTGACAAATCGAACATTAAGTACCGGGTTCAAATGGCGATCGCCATTTGACCCGTATGACTCATTTTGAGTCTCGTTTTTAGTTTCTATTCTTATTCGTTTAATCCATCTTCATTTACGGATTCGAACTTTTAATTCATTACCTTTCATTCTAACTGGTTTGATCCGTGATTGCTTACGGATTCAACCTTTCAGTCCTTACATGGTCGAATCCATTTCTCAGATTCAAACATTTTCCTCCGTACCTTCCTTTCTTCTGCTATATCATTTACCATGTCATTTCTTACGAAACGTTTTCATACTACTCTTCTGCATTCAACTTCGAGTGTTGGGTCATAACACTTAATTCCATGTCCTGTTTCATGTAGCGTGTCGTCCTATTTCATGTAGCGCGTCTCGACGCGACACTTTACATCCTATTTCTAGTGGTGTTCCCACCCTTCTTTCTTAAGTTTGTCTTACATTCAATCGTAGGCTTATACTTTTCATTCTTATCCTTCTTTCTTTCTTATATTGATCCGTCTCTTTAAGAATCATTAGACCCCTTTTTGCTAGCTTGACCAGACATAAGTGAGGTGATTTTCATGTTTTTCTCGAGCTCCGGTCAATACATGACCATCCCTTAATATACCATCTCCATTTGTTTGTTCACCGTATTAGGTGTTAATTCACCTACGTTCTCTAACATGTCTTTTACTAATGAGTATTCTACTTTACACGTATTTCTTACGTAATACTTCCAGCATTTGTAAGTAATTATTATTCACTGACTTCTACAATATAACCTTTTAAGGTCAACCACCACCCAGTACTTTTGTATATAAGTATTGTAGTACGGGTTGTTCTTACTTTCAATTCGAACACACTTACAAAATGCCTTTAGCTAACATCTGAACTATTATCCTTTCCATACCTTTCATTAACATTACCAAGTTCTCATTTATTTATACGTTCCACTTAATTTCAATTATTCTAACACGCATACATCTTTATGTAAATACATTCGAAGTGATTGCAAATTCATCTTCCTTTAGCGTCTATGTTCATGCTTACTTTATTACTTCCTCTTAACCCTTTTTGCCATCCATGCTCAAGTAAATTGATAGGATTCCCATCCTTACATATCAGTACTTTCGTAATATCATTAGTTTATGTGAGCATATATACGACTGTTCACTTTCTTTCTATTCATACGTTAATCGACTTTCGTTAGTAGAATTTCGTATAAGTGAGTCGTTCATTAATAGTTATCTCATTTCAAATCCATACAACTAAACTATCATCCATCATAACACGTAATTCATCTAGTACGTGATGCATTAACTCTTTACTTAAACAATTGTGTCTAATGCCCATCTCATGATATCCCTATACGGTTGACCTTCAGAAAGTCAACTGTCTCGTTTACACACTTCAAACCTTCGAACATGTATTCATCTAAGTATGGTAGGTCAAAATAATAATATCCTGCGTATCTCATACTCGTATTGTACGACATGTACAATTTACGTGATCCTCTAAACAATACACATATACATTCATATACACGTATTTTCACATGCTAATGCTCCATGATTCTACAATTAGCAAATTTCATTCGAAACAACTATATAACATAATTTCAACATATCCTTTACTAATTAGCTCGTATGATTCACATTTAGCACATATTCGCCTCTTAATCATACTAAAGCAAATCATTAGATACACATAAGCATCACACCATTCATGTACAAAGTACAAGCCTCTAATGCATAATTCTATCAAAGCATACATTCATCCGAATTTTCATACGAATTCCAACTCCACTTTATACATTCGTCGTTCATTTCATGCCATTCCATGCGTTACATTCGACTTTTATAAATTTTACGTTATCGCCGACGATCTACCTAACTTTACATAACTTATTATATCTTCTAATAATTTGACAAGAGCATAAAACGGGCATTTCTGAGAAGTATGGGAACTTAAATCATAATTCACAACTTCAATACATCATAGTTCATTAGTCCATAATTACTTCGTTCGCATTCTTATATTTTTAACTTTACTAGCTTATTCAGCTTTCATCATTCTTTCGTGTCATTCGACACATTACTTTCGACTTTTATACACCTCCTTCTATCGTAACCACTAGTCGGGGTTACATAATTCTTTTAGGCCTCATATAGACCCTAAATCAACTTTTAATAGGCCTTTGGACTATTTGGAAACTCAAAATATGAAAAGAAAAACAAAATAAATAAAAAAAAAATTCGGCAGAATCAGTTTCCACAACCCGTCGGCGACGGCATCATACCCCGTCGGCGACGGGCTTCCTAAACGTGGCGTCGGCCACTTTGTCCGTAGACAGGTAAACAAGGCGTCGGCTGTTAGGAGGGGCATCGGCGACGGGTATCAGGCCGTCGGCGACGGCCCGTCGTTTGTTAATTCGCTACTGAACTTTATTTTACATGTTTTAATCCTTTTCTGGTCCGTTTCCAGCCGTGGGATCCCCAGAACTCATTGTTTCGCCCTCCATAATTACCCCTTCACTTATTTAACTTAATATTTACATCATAAGCACATTACACATACCCGTATTTACCAAAAATTAAATTGTTACCTCATTGGCGATCTTGGAGCGAGCACACTTTTGAACGAGCCATCGGTTTGAGTTCAAGCATCACATCTTATGCTCGAATCCCTCAAACTTTGGCTCTGATACCAACTTGTAACGACTGCTTTTCCGACTTTATAAAATAACTTACAAAGGTAATTTAAAGACTTCAAAATGACAACTTTAATACATAATTTTACAAAATTTGGGCATGACCCGTCCGTAAAACGAGTATACCCCTGTTCTAGTCCACAATCAAGACAATACCATTCTACAAGATACTACTTAAAACCAAAACATCAAATACTAAAAGGTGTGTTTACCAACAAATTGTACAAAAAGTATTTTGACCCAAAACATTAACATAAGCTAGCGGAAGCGCTTGGTAAGACATATTTTGATCACGTGCTCGCTCCAATTCGCCGAGTCGCCTAAATTGAGGATTTACCTACATTTAACAACAACTTTAAAAAAAATTAGTCATAATACTTATTTCACTTATTACACCAACCTTTTATTTTTAATTATTTGCATTCCTTTATATACATTCATTACTCTTACGCATTCGGTCACCCAATTAAATGGGTATGGCATATACTCTCGTAATGAGATTCAAGCATACCTCTTACGACCCGGTATCATCGGGTTAATAGCTTACACCATAAACATTTCGTTCCATCCGTATAACGGATCGAACTTCATACATCCCTTATTGCATTCATGACCACTCGTTCTAAACGGATGGTACCATATTCTTACTCGACCTAGTTCGACTCGAACCGGTCAACTTGCATAACTTAATGTAACCTTCATTAGCATAACCAAATCCGCAAGGGATTTGTTATCTTCTTACTAATCACTATAATCATTGTAACAAGGGTTGTTTTTCATAATACAAACAAAATTAAATAAAGTTTTGTATGCAACGGAACATACAACTCAACACTGAAATTTAATTAGCAAACCATCATTCGTAAATCTACATGAAAGGAGAATTAAGTTCCTATGAACTTACCGCGATCTTGAGATGCTTGTGCCTTCGAGTGACTTGCGCCTTCTTCCTTCTTCGCGCCTATAAGTCATAATCTCATACTTTAGCTTTCATAAACATTACTTACACAATCCTTTTAGTACGTTGTAGCGTCTACTAATCACATACATCATTATCATAAAGAAATTGCATCTTCCTAACAAGTATTCATGTAAAAACCATAACTAAGCTCACTTAGGCATTTCATCGAACACATTGTATGCGTATTACTAATTTAGCACAATGTACAAGCATTTTAAACACAATTTCCATAGTTTACTCATTGATTAACATAAACATCTCTAACTTGGAAATTTATCATCCTAAACATGAATACCTAGTTCTTAATCAATTTTTCATAACAATTTCATCAATCAACAATCAAATTAACATGTAGAACTTCACAATTTTTAACCTTCACTTGACATGCAAGTGGGTTTTTGCCCTAATCATACTCACATTCGAAATTTTGCATCTATTGATGTCTAAACATTCATAGCAACCATAAATCATACTAGATTTTGTATTACATTCACGAATTACACTATACCCACATAACCAAACATCATCAAATAAGGAAATTTCACTTACTTGAGATCAAGAAACACTTAGATGATCAGGATTCTTAGTTCATGCATTCGATTCTTCAACAATTTGGCTTTCAATTGATGGGATTTTGTGATTTAGGGTTTTTGAGAGGGAAGGAGTTCTCCCCCTGGACCTCACGATCGCACACACACACACCAGACTAATCTGGTTTTATTTTTTTTTGTCATGTTTTAATTCCATATTTACATATCTAGTCCTTCATCTTTTATTCCCCATTCATTCTTTCTCATTTCTAATTACTAACTTGGTAACTTAATGCATATATGGGGTTTTTGATTTGTTAAATGTTATAAATCTTAATAATGGTCAAATTTCATATTTACCCCTTTCTTTTCGTCAAAGTTTTGCGATGAAGCATTAAAGCACGTCACATACGAAATTTGGGGTGTTACAAGTCCATTGCGTTTTAGAAGGTACACTTTCTTTTGTGTTTTTAGGCTATTGCGTTTTAGAAATAAGAAATTTATTTGTGTTTTCTGGTCATTGCGTTTTACAAATAAGACATTTCTTTGTGTTTTTGGTGCGTTGCGTTTTAGAAAAAGTCATTTTTTTACTTTTTTTTCATTGCGTTTTACGCAACTGGGTTTTCTCCATTGCATTTTACGCAACTGGGTTTTCAAAAAAATATTCGAAAATATAGCGATAGTATACTCGTTTTAAAGATAAAAAAACGCTCGTTTTTTTGGTGCAATTTTTATAAAAAAATAATGTCGTATGAAAGAGTTATTAACGTTTAAAAAATGGGGGGAATTGGAGGAGAGAGAAACTATTGGCTTGGATTGACTAGAATGCCCCTAAACAAACTCACGCGCCTCTTTTCTTCCCTTCAATTTCCATCATTTAATCTTAGCCCTTGATTAACTAAATGGATGGTCAAGATCACTTCCTAGCCTTCCTAATGTATCTCCACCCATCACTTATTTTTATTCTTATCTTTACGTAAAATTAATAAATAACTTCAATTTTGCAATTTATACCATTTGTTTTTTTACTTTTAACGCAAAGTTTTCATCTTTTCCAATTTAATTGCAACTTTTTTTTTATTTTCAAATTTGGTCCACCATACTTTTCATCTTTCTCAAGTTTTTTGTTTCGTTCTAAATTTTGTGAGTTAGCGCACCGCAACGTGCGTGTGATGTTCAACATTTTTTCATGTATTTTTTTCCCGTTTGACTGGCACGTCGCGTCACATCTATTTTTCTGCGTTTGACAAGTTCGTCCAACACGCGGGTCCTGGATGAACTTAGTTATTTTTTCTATGTGTTACATTTCGGTTTAATTTCTCAGGAACGAGTGTGCATGATTCAAAGATTTTACATCTACTTTTCGCTCGGCGTTATTTTTTCCCGTTTTTATTTATTTTGTTTTTACGAGCTTTTCCGGTGTTGGTGGTCGCTGACAATAGTATAGTATTGCAACTACTTCACACAGTTTTATTACATCCGCTGCAACGCAGAGGCTTAATACTAGCATTCGAATATAACCTAAGAGAACAAGAAGAGTTTTGCATCCACCATTTTATCCGACAAGAATATCGGTGTCTAGTAAGATAACATCTAAATTCTAAATTCCTTAACCTCTTATCAATTTGGGTCACCCAGATCCAGCAAAATCCCAGCCGAGCCGAGCCGAGCCCAGCCCAGCCCAAACCAGAGATGGCGGGAAAACCTTCAACACCCAGTCCTTATTCTCCCGCCAAAAAACCTACATACAGACCCCATCCACCACCACACATTCAACCATTTCACTTCAATTTTCCACAGAAAACCTTTCGCATCTGATACCTCACCACACATGGATTCGTTCGGCGGCGCATACTTCACCGACGAGAAAGCAGCGAAGGTGGAGAACATCTTCCTCGAGTTCCTCAAGAGGTACGAAAAGTTAGGGTTTGTAGATCTGGAGTCAGTCAGTTGAAGCTGTTAGTAACGGTTAATAGGTTTTGATGTGTTTGTTTGTTTTGGTTCTTGCAGCTTTAGGTTGGATCAGAACTCACGAGAACTGTTCTATGAATCGGAGATTGAAGCCATGAGGCCGAATGAGTCGAATACTATGTTTATTGATTTCTCACATGTTATGCGGTTCAATGATGTGTTGCAGAAAGCTATTTCTGATGAGTATTTGAGGTTAGGGTTTTTGATTTTGGTTAATTTTTGCTGAAATAGTTTCTAAGAATTTGTTTCTTGTATAGTGTAAAATTAGGTGCAAGCTATTATTTATTAATTAATTTATATTAATTATAATTATTATTTGTTTATAAATTTTTACATAACATTATATATGTATTTAGTTTAATCCATGATTAATCCCAATTTTCACAACACTGGTTACAGTTTATAAGAATTGGTTTGTTGTATACTGTATAATGAAATTGGGGGATTTGTATGATGCAACTTTTAGGTTTGAACCGTATTTGAAGAACGCGTGTAAGCGATTTGTGATGGGACAGAAACCGACATTCATAACTGATGACAATCCTAATAAGGATATAAATATTGCTTTTCACAATCTGCCTATCATAAAAAGGTACCAATAGTTTTATTAATCATTTATTTACAACTACTGGTGTCAATTTTGTGAAGATTTTGAATAGTTTGGTATATTGGTATTGCAGACTGAGAGAACTGAGCACATCTGAGATAGGTAGACTAGTGTCGGTAACAGGAGTGGTGACTCGAACAAGCGAGGTTAGGCCTGAACTGATCCAGGGCACTTTTAAGTGCTTGGAGTGTGGAACCATTGTTAAGAATGTTGAGCAACAGTATAAATACACTGAGGTTTGTATTTTTGATGTACAGATACTTGTTGCTGCAAAATTTGTTTTCTTTTGTGCTTACTGGTTGTGTTATGCTGTGTGTGTAGCCAATGATATGCATGAATGCTACATGTTCAAAGAAAGGAAGATGGACACTTCTCAGACAAGAAAGTAAGTTTGCGGATTGGCAGAGGGTTCGAATGCAGGAAACATCAAAAGAAATACCTGCAGGGTCACTGCCGCGATCGTTAGATGTCATTCTACGCCATGACATTGTTGAGCAGGCTAGGGCTGGTGACACGTATGGAACTCTACTCTGATGAACAACTGCAATACATGATGGTCATTGTTTTGTAT
The DNA here is from genome assembly GCA_030545235.1 of Helianthus tuberosus. Taxonomy (NCBI): domain Eukaryota; kingdom Viridiplantae; phylum Streptophyta; class Magnoliopsida; order Asterales; family Asteraceae; genus Helianthus; species Helianthus tuberosus. The sequence goes on from CM060372.1 coordinate 103,510,196, forward strand.
GTCGAGAGTAGAAGTTAACATTTTTTTTATTTGCAGGGTGATCTTTACAGGCACTGTAGTTGTGATACCTGACATCTTGGCATTGGCAGCTCCTGGAGAAAGAGCGGAAGTTCGTAGAGAAGGTGGTCAAAGTCAACGCTCTGGCGGTGGTAGTGTCCAAGAAGGTGTCAAAGGTCTTCGTGCATTGGGAGTTAGAGATCTTTCGTATAAGCTTGCGTTTATTGCCAATTCAGTGCAGGTTTTTAGTTTAACTTAGTACTTGATTTTTTTTGTCAATCACAATTATCAGAGAAAACATCTACATGTTATTATTGTGATCTTCTGTACAGATTTGTGATGGTAGAAGGGATGCTGACATACGAAATAGGAAGAGGGACGCCGAGGATGAGGACACTCTACGGTTCACGGTTGGTGTTCTATTACCTTTATGTTTTACTTATGTCATACATGGGAGTTGTTTCATTACTTAATCTGTAACACAATTAACTTCATAATACCTTGAATTGTTTCTGTAGTGTCTCTTAGGTTAAGTGTGTGATTTATGAACTCGTTACATATAGTATTGTTTTTAATCATGGATGCTGTAGTTCTAAGTTCAAAATGTTCCTTAAATGGTTTCAACAAAAACTTGTAATTAGATGCACTTATCATATATTTCATTTGTTATTGTAGTCGGAGGAGGTAGATGAGGTTACACAAATGAGGCGTACTTCTGACTTTTTCAACAAGCTTGTCGATAGTATGGCCCCTACTGTTTATGGTCATCAAGACATCAAGCGAGCAATCCTGCTTATGCTTTTGGGTGGTGTCCACAAGTTTACTCATGAAGGAATCAATCTTCGAGGAGACATCAATGTTTGTATTGTTGGGGATCCCAGTTGTGCCAAGTCTCAGTTTCTCAAGTAGGCATTCTTCACTACACTTTTTATTCCTGTATTCAAAGGTTGTTTCTAATTTTTAGTTCTCTTTAGGTACACAACAACTTTAGTTCCGAGATCTGTTTATACATCTGGGAAATCATCGTCTGCTGCTGGATTGACTGCTACTGTTGCAAAAGAGCCAGAAACCGGAGAGTTTTGTATAGAGGTACTCTTCTGTTCGTAGAGATTATTCTTGAATATTATTATAATTATAATTATATTATAAATATAACAAAAGAGGTTGTCTTAGGAATAGTACCTAAGGCACAACCTCTGTTTTTATTGTTTTTGTTTTTTTTTTTTTTGCCAAATTTACAACAATGCCATCCAACCCATGGTTTTTTTTTTGGCGTATTAAACCCTTCAAATTTTAGCTTTGCCACTTACACCCCTCAGCCTTCTAAAATTTTGTAAAATGTCATTTGGACCCCCTCGAGTTTTATGTGCTTATTTTTATGTACGAAATACAATACATTTTCGTGCGTATTTTTATGTACGTTTTTGGTTGGTCTACGTTTTGTTTGGAAATGAGTTGGGTATAGTATGTTTTCACTAAGCGGTTTAAATTCAAGTTACTTTATGTTTTGACTCCGCTACAACGCGTGGTGCCATTTTTTAACGTAAAAAAACACTATTTTCTTACGTGTTTATTTTTAAGTACGTTTTGTTATAAATCCAAGTTGGTTTACATTTCGATGTAAATATGATTCAGGTCAAGTATCATACGTTTCCGTGCTTATTTTCATGTGCGTTTTCAGTTGGTCTACGTTTTGACGTAAATTTTGTTTGAAAACAAGTTGGGTCAAACATTTGACGGTATAAGTTTGAGTTGCTTTAAGTTTTGCTGCCGCCGCAACGTGCGGTGGGTTCAAATACTAGTTATGTATAAATTTTGAGATATCTTGAACTGGTTATTTTTATGGTCTCAGGCTGGTGCACTAATGCTTGCTGACAATGGTGTTTGTTGTATCGATGAGTTTGACAAGATGGATGTAAGAGATCAGGTAAGCAATGATCTCATTTTTGATTCTTCATATGCAATATTTGGAATGTATCACTGTCTAATGTTAATGTCATCTTTTAAGGTTGCCATACATGAAGCTATGGAACAACAAACAATTAGTATTACAAAAGCAGGAATACAAGCAACGTTGAACGCAAGGACATCTATTTTGGCTGCTGCAAATCCCACTGGAGGCCGATACGATAAGTCTAAACCGTTGAAGGTAATAATACTAAAGTAACTAAACAACAAATTTGTTTTTATCTTTTTTATTAACTGGGGTGCATTAAGAAATTTTGAAATAATTTTGCAGTACAATGTTGCTCTTCCTCCAGCCATCCTTTCAAGGTTTGACTTGGTATACGTCATGATTGATGATCCTGATGATACAACAGATTATCATATTGCAAACCACATAGTGAGTGTGCATCAAAAGCGTGAAGCAGCTGTTGATCCAACATTCACCACTGCACAACTGAAGCGTTATATTGCATACGCCAAGTCTAAAAAGCCAAAGGTTCTATTTTGCTTCTCTTTCTTGTCATCTTTCCATCAGTTTGCACCTACATTTCAGGTGTATCTTACAAATAAAATACATTAGCTGAAAATGGAACCGGTCAAATGGGTTGAAACCTGTCAAAAGTATAATTTTATAACCAGTATGATGTTTGATATTTACTAAAAAAGTCTAGGGTGTCTTTGAGATTTTGAAGAATTGAAATTAAACTACTAGAAATGTGTCTGGTCTGTATGAGTTTAAAAATTGGTTATGATGTCCAAAATTTTGACATTTTCAAAACCTACCAAAGTGGGTGTGTTTCGGCGTGACATCTCATTTAACCAACTTATATCGTAAAACTAGTTTAATTCCAGTTTTTTCCGACTTGTAAAGCAAACGGTTTTTCATACTGATGTACTCTTTTTTTCTCTTTCTTTCTCTTTCTTTCTTACCCATACCCATTTTTGTTCCTATTTTAAACCAAAAACCATCCAAGATTTTTATTCTCTATAACAAATATTATATTTTCACACTTTTTAAGTGCTTATTGTTTGTGTACAGATTTTTCAGTTTGTTCACACTAGTAAAAGTGTACAACTTGGCTACATTTGTAACTTAGTAGAAATTGAAAAGACTCAAAAAGCACAAGATTTTACGTACTTATGGCTGTATCGAAAATGTACAGACCTGTAAGCGCGCACAAACATACAATCTGTCTACAGTTAAAAAGTGTAGAGCACAATTTGTTACTTTAACTCTTCTCATAAGAGGAGCATGTAGAAGTTGATTGTAACAAATTTATGTCTACATTATTTAAGTGTAGCCAGTTTTATGCTTGTAGGTGCTACAAGGGTGGATTTTTTTTTTATTTTTTCATTTTCTCATGCTTACAAATGACCATCTTTACACGGTCGTAAGTGCAAATATTTTAAATTATTTTGTGTATGGTAAAAAAATGCTTTGCAGATGACATATCTGGTTTAGTGATTGTAATAATAGTATGACCTAGACTGATCTGTACCAATAGATGACTGGTTACCCAATCTCTAATCTTGCCACCCATACAACATTACGCACTTGCATCATCTGACAGATTTTGATTTAATGCAGCTAAATGCAGAAGCCAGACAACTTTTGGTGGATTCTTACGTTCATCTCCGTAAAAGTGATACGGCTCCAGGAAGTAGAGTCGCATACCGTATGACAGTCAGACAGTTGGAGGCACTAATCAGACTGTCAGAGGCAATTGCCAGATGTCACCTGGATGATGAGGTCTCTATTAAAACAGATTTAACTACTTGCAACACTTTTATCTTACAAGACTGTCATAACAAATTTTCTCTAAAATTGTGTTTTGTGTTTCAGGTTCTCCCACGTCATGTTAGTTTAGCAACTAAACTCCTAAAAACTTCAGTAATCAGGCATGTTTTAAACTTTAATAGTTGTAATCTGTAAAATAGCTTACTGCATTAAAAAGTGTCACTAATTATATACATGAACCTGCAGTGTGGAGTCAACTGAAATTGATTTGACCGAGTTTCAAGATGAGAATATAGAACATGGTGATAATGAAGAAAATGGTGATATTGGAGAAAACGGTGAAGCTCAGCCAGGTGGCGCAGATGCTGACGCAAACAATATGAACCCAGGTTGGTTTTTCTTTTTGTATTGCCACACACTAATATTAAGTTTTGACAATATAACCAAATTTACATATGAACGGATCTATTTTGTTCTGTGGTTCATCTCAATCTGGTCAAAATCAATAACCATTAAAACCAGTTGATTGTTGCCTAGCCTTTTAAACGTTTGAAGATTATTTATGAAAATAATAGTGGTTTTTATTTTTTGTTGGTGAGTTAATATTATTAAAGTGGTATATCAAGTTTGTTTTGATATTAAAGTGGACACTTGTTTGTGTACAGAAAATGCAGATGGGGCTGGAGGGAAGAAACTTGTTATAACAGATGAATACTTTCAAAGGGTTACTCAAGCTCTTGTGATGCGTCTTAGACAGCATGAGGAAACAGTTCAGCGAGAAGGTAGGTCTCATTGTTTACACTAAACATAAACTTGATGATATAATTATGAGTTGATATATATTTTTGTTGCTTTCAGGGAGTGGGTTAGCTGGAATGAAGCAAAGGGATCTGATACAGTGGTATGTGAAACAGCGGAATGAAAGTGAGGCCTACGAAAACGAAGAAGAGGCAAAGGCTGAAGTCACCAAGGTTAAAGCTATAATAGAGGTAATACAAATTCTTTTCATCCAACTTGCGGGTCAACCTGTTGATTACTTTTAACATGGACCTGGTTATGATTGATGCAGAGTTTGGTAAGAAGGGAAGGGCATTTAATTGTGGTGAACGAAGAGGAAGTGCCACAAGGGGATGATGATGGAAATGCCAGACGGCCTTCTCGGAACAACAGGATTCTTGCAGTGGCACCCAACTATGTTCTTGATCAACTCGACTAATTTAAAGGCTTTGTGATACTAGTTATTTGGTAGTTTCAGAAACTAGACACCAAATTTCATTGTAAAGCTTGTGATGCTGCTACAGCAATAGTATGAGTCTAGGTATGTGCTATATGCAGTTCTGTTTCATCCTTTGTTTTGGAACATAAAAAACTTTTCTACTTCTATTATTTAAAAACCGGATATTGGTGTTTGGCTTGTACTTGTCACGGTTCACACTATGGTCGTTTTCACTAGGAAAAAGTAATTTGTTGTATAACACGTCGTGTGACAGGAGTGGTTTTCTTTTGGCTAGTTGTGTGCTCATAGTTTGGTTGAAAACTACCAATTTCCAGGAAATTAGTAGGCTTAACCCCCGCTGGATAGCAAGCCGACGGTATGTTAGATAGCCAACTGACCCCGGTTCAGATGATGGTCCAGCAGCTGATTTAAAAGACGAATGGATATGGTTTAGGGGGTGTTTGGGATTGCTTATTTTAGCCAACTTACAACTTATTGACTTTTTAAAAAGTTATATAGTTTGGGATTGAGAGTGTATGTGAGGGGAAAAGTCAGGAGAAGTTTGGAAAAGCTAAGCCAAACACCCCCTTATACAACACGGTGTGGAGGGGCATGAAAAAATGAGCGTTATGCGACATGTGGACGACATGTCAGTGCAAGTCAGAAAAGTGGGTGTGGGAAGGGGCATGGAGGAGGGGGGTTGATCGACATGTGACATCTGTTTAATATTATTATTTTCATTTTAAAATGGGTAAATTACACTTTTTGTCCTTTATGTTTGTATCGGATTGCAATTGTTTGTATCGGATTGCAATGAATAACCTTTAACTTTAATAATTACAGTCACAGTCCTTTCTTTATTAAAAACATTACACCTTAGGTCCTTTAAAACGAACCTGGTTTGTTTTAAACGTCAAGTTATATCACATGCACATCATGTGAGGACATTTATGTCCTTTTACCCTTGATTCATCCATGAACCCCGCTTTAACCCTCCATCCAAATTAGGGTTCCAAACTCCAACTATCCAAAAAAACCGTTTTTCTGCTCCCCTGTTAAATCCGTTTTAGAGCCATAATCTCACCACTTTTCTGGGCTCCCGATTTCACCCAAAACCCACACCACCCCAACCACATGAAGCGGACTCAAAGTTTAGGCCCTAGCTCTTCACGTTCTCCACACAAACAAAAGGAACCCCCAAATCAGCAGATTTAGAATGGGGCGGTGATGAAGTGCATGTCCTCTCATCAGATGACCTGAAACTTCCACTGGGGACGGCGAGTCGACGACTAATTAGGTGTTTGATGCAACCAGATCCACCCCAATCGATATGGCAATGATCAACTTCAAGAGGAGATTTGCAGGCAGCGATGAAGATGCAAGGAACGATGATATTGTTGACGATGATGTTTTTAAAGAATGTGTTTTAATAATGGTATGCTATTTATTAAATCAAGGGTAATTTTTGTTGTTGTTGAATATTAGAGCCGGTTGAAAATGGGTTTAAAGAAAACCAAATCCTCTTGGCTCCCTGTCGGTGGAAGAGTAGAAGCGCTGGTCCCCTTCGGTCAAGTTGCTTGTACCTGCTGTTACCTACCGTAGGACCTCCGTCCCCGAAGCGAAGAAAGAGGAGCAGGAACAAGAGGTTGTCCTCTCCCGGCCCAGTAGTTCCGCAACTACTACCGTGGTTGTTGCCAACGGGGATCCCCCATTCCGAAAGGTTACTGGGCCAGCCGTTAGGTCCAAAGTTGTATGCCACAGCTATGGTGCCCGTTAAGGCATGTCTATTCACACACCCATGTTGTCTATCCACACACCCCCCAGTGTCGAGCTATGGCCAGAGCGCGGCGTTTTGGTCCGTTGACCAGACAAAGACTGACGGGTGTCTGATGGGTCTGTTGACCGGACCAAAACGCCGAGCTTTGGCCGCGTTCTGGTCCTGTCAACCAGACAAAAGACTGACACCCGGTCAGTCTTTTAGCCCGGTCAGTCTTTTAGCTGGTTGACAGGACCAAAACACAGCCAAAGCTTGGCGTTTTGGTCAGGTCAACAGACCCATCAGACACCTATCAGTCTTTTGTCTAGTTGACCGGACCAAAACGCCACGCTCTGACCATAGCTCGACACTGGGAGGTGTGTGAATAGACAAAGGGGTAGGTGGGGGTGTGTGAATAGCAAGACCCTTGTAAATTTAAAGAGAATTGCCCACCGCAATTTTGACAAAATTTGTGATATCATTTATTTAACAAAAAATTGGAACTAATAAATGAAAGAATTATTTTTCTATCGACTACAAGATGGCGGCTGCAACCTGTTCTGCTCGAATTAGTTCTTGCTACAGGTGTGTTTTCAGTTGGATGGCTGTTTAGGTATGTGTCAAGCGGCCGGAAGTGGTGGTCAGAAATGACGGTGGTGGTGACCGGTTGTTATGGAGAAGAGAAAGAGAGAGAGCGAGAGATGGAGAAAAAAAGAGAGAGTGTGTGTCTTATGAGAGTGAGGGGAATAATCATATTTATTTTTAGATTTTGTTTTTGTTATATTATTAAACAAATTTTAAGTAGTTTGAAAAAAAAAACTAAACTACCATTATGTATTCAAACTTAATTGTAAATTTTAACCAGGTACTGCTAAAGTACCTAGTATATAATGTTTTTAACAAAGAAATGACTGTGACTGTAATTACTGAAGTTAAAGAGCATCTATTGTAATCCAATACAAACATAAAGGACAAAAAGTGTAATTTACCCTTTTAAAATTATATAAATTCAATTAAATTTAATTTAAGAACATTAATATTAATTAAATAAAAAACATAAATTAAATAAATTTAAAAATAAAAAATTAAATTACATATATTCAAAAAAAAAAAAAAAAAATAGATAAACTTAAAAATTAAAAAAATTACATAAACTTCAATCATCGTCTTCGTCAAAGTCGTCTCGTGGAAGGCTCCAAATGTGTTCAACCAAATTTGCTTGAAGGTTGTGATGTGTCGTATCATCTTTAATTTCAATCAAGTTTGCTTCTTTTTTGTTGATCACTTAATTCTACGGTACTTGGTTGACTCGTCTCCTCATAAATACTCGCAAAATTGTGTCCCTCATCCTCCAAAATCATGTTATGCAAAATAGCGCACGCGTACAAGACATTTCGAATTCTCGGTTTTTCCATATTTTTACAAGGCCCCTTCAAAATATGTCATATTGACTGCAAAACACCAAATGCTCGTTCGATTTCTTTTCGTGCCACCATTTGAGCCCCATTAAACTTATGTCTCTTTTCGTCTAACGTTGTTCTCCTTGTAAATGATTTCACAAACATGGCCAATCCGGTAAAATACCGTTCGTTAGATAATAACCGTATTTATACTCTACACAATTAAAAAAAGATCCTTTCAGTCCAACACCGTTCATATGGTCGTTGAAAATGGGTTACTGATTAAGAATATTTAAATCGTTATTTCTGGCAGGCCATACCAAAGAATGCATGCCAAATCCAAAGATCTTGAGATGCAACTACTTCAAACATCATTGCCAGTTTCTTATGCCATCTATGTTTCACGGTCCACGATGTTGGACAATTTTTCCACTCCCATTTCATACAATCAAAACTACCGATCATCCTAGGGAAACCATATCGCTCTTCATGAGCCTCCAAAAGTTGTTGTACGTCACCAAATGAAGGTTTTCTCAAATAATTTTCTAAATATAGTTTGATAACACACTCACAAAAATAATGGAGACTTTCCATCGCCAGCTGTTCCGACATTTTTATATATTCATTCATAATGTCGGAAGCTGTCCCATAAGTCAATTGTCTAAGCATGTCCGTGACTTTTTGCAGCGTGCTAAATCCTAGACGACCACGTGCATCCTTTCTTTGTCGGAAGAAATCATATTGTTGGGATTGAACCCTACAGAGGAACAGATGATGTAAAGCCAAAACTGGTTCAGAACAGTGGATTCTACATAAGCAGTAGTTTACATTAGACTTTCCCCTTGAAAGTGATTCTTACAATTGATATCTTCTATCAACTGTTCTACTACAACAACTGTTGTCTACAACAACTGATGTCCATCCAAAGACTATTGAAGACTAAGCACTGATGGTCAATCCACTGCCTTGACTCAAGTGCTGCTGAAGACCAAAGCACTGCTAGGGCTGAAGCAGTGGTATGAAGAAACAGTAGTTTAACCTGTCTTTGTATTCTGTATTGTAATCAGCTGATTGACAACAGTGCTTGTACTAGATTAGTGGTTGTAGGTTGTTAAGTGTCACTTTCATGGTGACGTCAGCTTAGATGCTTCAGTGGTTTGATGTGCACTATAAATAGAACAGTTTGCACTGTTCTATTTAAGGAGTTTTCTCCTTCAATTCTATCATCTTGTACGATCAACCATGGAGCTCAAGCTGAGGGGGAGTTTTAGTATGTAAGCATGCATGTAATCTTTTGATTATAATCCTTCGACTATAATGAGATTCACATGTTTATGAAAACTATTATTCCTTTGATTATGTTTACAAAGTTTGTTTTATTTCCGCTGCATTAGATCTCTGTTTTACATTCATTCATTGATTAATTATTACAAACAAACACAATGATGAGGACCTCAGATCCTAACACATATTTACTTGATAAATCGTTCGATATTCTTATATTATTTTCCAAAAATAGTCTATATTTTTAACTTATCCAAAATATGCTACTTACATTATTTTCCAAAAATAAATATAAGTAATTTGTTAAATAATATTTTAATATTATTTTTGTGTAAGTATACTTAGGGAAGTATACTTGTATTTTTATGTAAATACTTGTGTATTTTACATTATTTGTTAAAAATCAATTCTTTGATTTTTAATACTTTCCGGAATTATATTTCTTAAAAGTAATATATTTTTAAGGTTTGTTTGAAATATATATATTTTGTTATGCTTGTTAAATATATATATATTTATTTATTTTATCATTTACCCAATTTTTGTATAAGTCTCATTACTTGGTAATAATTATATATATATTTGTCCAAATATATATTTATGTCCAAAATGTCCAATATGTGTCCAAGTCCATATGTTTTGAGGAATATATTCACCATGTTAATATATATTTTGTTATTTGTCCAAATACCCTTTTTTATGGGTAATTCTTGTATATATATTTATAAATATTTCCTTTTATATTTTTGTGTGTATTTTGGTATTTATACTTTGGGAGTATTTAGTGTATTTTCAAGTTCCTAATACACTAGTACATATAAATTATAATGCACATAATATACACTTAACACAAAGTTTGGTGACCACTAAATATATATATTTTCCCTAAAAATATACATACTTAATGTTGATTTTAACCTTGAAGAAAACCTTATTTCTTGACTTGTAATTTTGTATAAAAATTAGGAAACCTTAGTAAATATTTTAGGTGAATTTTTGGGGAATAAGTTTTACCAAAACTTATATTTTCTAAGTGTCAAAATTTTATAAAATTTTTGACATAGTTTCCCCTAAAAATGAAGGTTTTCCATGTTTTCAAAACATGTGTTTATTTTATTTTCATCACCAAAATCAATTTCCAATCAACATCACAAGTTACATACACTAATTTTATCATGTAAAACCCTAAGATGAACTTGATTATTTGTAAAAACATGTAGTCTTTGAGTTTTACACTTAACATACTTGGTTCTTTTGAAAATAAGCTTCTTGAAGACTTTTTCATGAAGTTTTTATGAGGCTTTCATGAGACTTAGCTTCATAAGTTAATCATTCATAAACTTTATTACTTCAAGATCATAAGAATCATACTTTAAAAACCATTTTTCATGTTTACATAAAGACTTTTCAAGTTCATCTTCAAGTTTAACCATGGATCTTTCAAGATCCATGCTTAAACTTGTTAGATCTAAGCTTCTAACAAGCTTTCACATGATGGATCTAACTAAAAACACAAGATTCAACATTCACAACTTCATCACATATATCAAACAACTTCAAAACAACTTGATTTCACTTGGATTATGTTAGATCTTCATGTTACCATCTTTTAAAGTTTAGGTTCTTTGATGGTGTGACTTGTACATACTTATAACATGGAGTAAAATAGTGTTTAGAAGGCTTACTACTAGCTCTAGTAGCTAGGGAAGTGGCACAAACAAGAAGAAGATGAAGATTGATGAAGATGAGAGGTTAAAAGCTCCACAAGAAGGTCTTTCAACTTCTATCACTTTTAGCTTCCTTAGATCACCTTCCTTCACCCTTGTATGACCTTAGATTTCTTGATTTATGAGTGAAAATGGTGGATGTAGTGTGGCCGTAGGTTGTAGAGAGAAAGAGGAAGAAGATGGTGTTTGAAAGTTATGAAAACGATAAGGTTCTCAAGTCTTATGGTTTTCTTTATAATCTTTCCAACACAAGATTAACCAAGGGTTACTATGTTCAATATCTAGCACACATGAGAAATATTTTAATGGAACGGTGGTGGTGGGGGGGGGGGGTAAATTGTAAAATTTTGGAAGATGTGGGTAGAAGATGTAATTTAGAAGGTTATGTGTAAGATTAAGTGTGTTTATGTGTTTCTATGATTTTTAAGGTGGTTTATCACCATAACTAGCTTTAAATCACAAAAACAATGCTTCGAGTCTATTTTTGGTGTTTTGGGTAGTGTCCGGTTATTCGTTCGGTTATCGGTTCGTTAAAGTGCTAAATAGTGAAGTTTTACAAGGTATGAAGTACCTTTTATGACAGTTTTCATTTCCGATACTTTACAAATTATTCTGGACACTTAAACATAAATTCTGCATGTAATTTCATTGCTAAAATGTTGTTTTTGCTGATTTTCTGCTGAATTCTGCATTTTAGGTGCGTTTCGGGCAGTTTTTAGTGCTTGTTTTAGCTTCCGGAAAGTGCTTATGTTAACCCTTGTTCCTACACTTGGGTTTTAATGTATTTTTGATGTTGGACCTACATCTAGGCCCAAAATCTATCGTTTAACTATATGCTGAAACTGTGCTGTCACAGCCTGTCTTACCGGTGAGTTTACTAGTCGTTTTGACGCAACGCTTAATGTAATGCACAAGATGATTGAAGTACAAAACATGCATGAATTCATGTGTAAAGAAAGTAAGCATATAATGTTGACGTTTAAGCACATAATTGAAGGAAATAAATAATTATTAAAATAATACGAAAATTACCGATTTTGTGCCAGTTGTCACAGGGGAGTAGTCAAAGTTGAAAGTGACCAGTAGGAGACAAAGGAATGTTACTCTTCTTCAATGAAGGCCTCAACGAATCCTGGGCAGGATAGCAATTAAGGATACAAGCACAGGATATCGTGGAAGCTTCAGAGCAGGATGTCAAGAAAGTTATCCTCGATGAAAATAATCCAGATATCTTAGTGCTTGTAGGAGCCAATATCCCTGAGGATATTGAAAAACAACTTACTAACTTTTTGAAATGCAGGATGTCTACATTTGCATGGAAACACGAGGATATGACCGGTATATCCAAGGATATCATAACTCATAAAATTGGAATTGACAAATCTTTCAGGCCTGTTCAACAAAAAAAAAAGAAAGTTTGCTCCTGAGAGGAATGCAATCATCCAAGAAAAGGTAGAAAGGCTGTTAAAGTCCAAGATAATTAGGGAAGTCAAGTTCCCTAAGTGCCTGGCAAATGTGGTGGTAGTTCAGAAGAAGAATGGGAAGTGGAGAGTCTGAGTTGACTACACAGACCTTAATAAAGCATGCCCAAAGGATCCATTCCCATTACCTCACATCGATTCCATGGTAGATGCAACTGCTGGACATGAAATGCTGACTTTCATGGATGCATCCTCAGGATTTCAACAAATCCAAATGGAACCATCCGACCAGGAGGATACAACATTCATGACACCCGGGTATATATTGTTACACTGCTATGCCCTTTGGTTTAAAAAATGCAGGTGCTACATATCAGAGGCTTGTCAACAGGATGTTCAAGGTTAAACTGGGGGACACTATGGAAGTATATATTGATGGTATGGTGGTGAAATCCAAAAAAGCAGAGAATCACCTCCAAGATCTAGAAAGTGCCTTCAATATCCTGGACCAGTATAATATGAAGCTGAATCCTGCCAAATGCCACTTCGGAGTGGGGGCATGATAGTTCTTGGGATATATGGTGACCAAAAGAGGGATAGAAGCAAGCACGGAGTAGATCAGAGCTATCCTAGACCTCAAATCACCATCTAATATGAAGGATGTTCAAAGGCTAACTGGAAGGGTAGCAGCATTGAACAGGTTCATATCAAGATCTTCAGAAAAGTGCAAAGAATTTTATGATATCTTGAAAATGAATAAGAAATTCAAATGGGTAGAAAGACATGAAGCTGCTCTACAAGCATTGAAGCAATATCTCTCAAGTGCACCTCTACTAATGAAGCCTAAAGATGGTGAACCTCTATCCCTATATCTTGTAGCATCAGGAAATGCAGTAACTGCTGTTTTGGTAAAAGATCATGAAGGTCAGCAGTATCCTGTCTATTATGTTAGTAAAAGTTTATTAGATGCTGAGACTAGATATTCTCACTTAGAAAAACTAATATTAGCTTTAGTCATGGCATTAACTAAGCTTAGGCATTACTTTGAGACATATAGGTTCATATAAAATCTAATTATCCTATTAAAAATGTGCTTAGAAAACCTAAAATGTCTGGTAGGATGGCTAAGTGGTCTGTAAAACTAAGTGCTTATGATTTAATATATGAACCTAGGAATGCTATAAAGTCTCAGGCCTTAGCAGACTTTGTGGCTGATTTTAGTAGTGATATGCAAGAAGAAGCTAACCTAGAAGTACAACAACTAGGTGAGAGTTTAAAGTTTTGGATATTACATACTGATGGTGCATCCAACATAAGAGGTGTAGGGTTAGGAATTCTACTAAAATAGTGCTAATCTAGGAACCGACGAGTTTGACGGAGCCTCGGTCCCGATACGATGTGTTCGGTTCGATATTATTACTAAGAAAGGAGTAGAAGATAGATACGACACCGAACAGTCACTTACAATCTGGTCTCTATTCATATCTTGACAAGTTACAGCACCATGAGACCAGTTGGACAACATTTCCCCTCAGGGACCAAAAGCTTGTCCAAATGGGAACCCCAAGTCCCTATTTATAGGCAACAACCTACACACATCCGAATGAACCTATGTCCATCCGTCCGGATGAACTTTTATAATGAACACACCTATTCGGATGGGGGTTCAACTGGACATTATGTTGTCCATCCGTCCGGATGGACCTGACAATACAATACCGTGTCCAACTTTACCTATTCTATACAATATTCAACACACGCTCTATCTAGCTATTCGCACAGTGGCAGACGTACGAAATATGCACCAATAGATTCCCCCTCGGTTGTCACTGTCGAATCGTCTCTAACACTTTAAGAACCTTGAGCCGTGTTTGAATATTCTGCAATTTTCAACTATTCTGCAACTTCAATCAGGCATCTTGAAGTCTGACAATATATTCCCCCTCGATTGATGATTCGGGTTTGCTTTGACAGAGTAAAGCACCAATTCCCCCTGAAATTAATCTTCAGGTATTTTTCACAGTTCACGACTCTCCTCTGATTTACTAAACTGCAACCTTCACGAACAATCACCAGCTTGAAACTAATCAATGCAGTAATCTCTGTTTCAGCTTTAACCACATCCCAGCTCAGTTTTTGATATGACATGTAAGCACCACGATCTCGCACTCTGCTTTCTCGATCTAAGAATGTACAAACACTCAACCGGCAATTGATAGAAACTTCAAACACCCCACTGATTAACTTCAAATCAGTAATTCCCCCTAAAGATCTGATATCCCGTTTACCGTTATCAACGTTAACGCACCGTAAGAATGACAGATCCGTGTAAACAGTATTCTCCACAATTAGCAAATCTTCATCGGAAAACAAATCATCTGGTAATGTAATCTGATCTCCGAAGCATTCGTCCACAATCAGATTCATCTCCTCGGATAATCTAGATCTCAGAAGCTATCATCCATGCTCACTCTCAGATCTCCGATGCTTTCGTCCACGATCAGATATCAACACCTTGGATCATCTTGATCTCGAAATCTTTAACCCACGATCAGATTCACATTCCCCTTGACAATCTGAAGTCGAAACTACCCGAATACTATTGCAGTGTCACGAATTTCAAAAATGCCAGAATTTCAACATATGACAATGAAATTTTTATTCCCCCTCATTTTTGCAAATTCTGACGTCTCTATCACTGAATTCCCCCTCAAACTGAGCAATTCATTCATCTTTTAGCTGTGAAAAAACTCGACTATGCCGATAATATGACAATTTTCCTCAAAGCGTCAGTTTTTCATCATTGCGGATTTTATGTTTTGGCCCATAAATAGTCAGATAACCTCAATGATAAACATTCTGCACCAGTATCATGACTACCCCACTAATTTCCACAATCCGTGATCGCATCATCAAATCTGTTCACTGAAGCCCCAGATAGTGTCCCCGAACAACCCAGCTTGGTCATTAAAAACTCAAAAAAATTTTCAATCACCAAATTTTTTCTGGAGACTCTCCTCTTCATTGCGATAAAAAATGCCTTTTTTTAGGCATTAGTGTTCGAATGGGTTTATATGGTCCGAATGACCATTTGCCAGGATGATCATCCGTTCGGATGGTTATCCGATCGTATGGCAAAATGAGAAAGATTGTGTTATGATTCAGATGGTCATCCGATCGAATGATCATTCGAGTGAAAACTGTTAAGTACATAAAGATCATAATGATGATATGGTTCAGATGGTCATCCGATCGGATGGTCATCCGATCGGGTGGTCATCCGATCGGATGATCATTCGAGTGAAAATGTTCTAACAGCTCAAGAACACTCCAAATCACATTTTTCGATCCAGAATCTTTATTTGTGTGAATTTCATGATGAAACTTCACAGGATTGTGTGCGAATCAATTCCGAACAGACTGATGTCTTCAATTCCAAAATCCATATGTGAATTGACCTTTATTTTGATGATTTTTTTTGTTTTAACGTCAAAACTCCCATTTAACCCAAAATTGATGAGCTTTGGTTGATTTAACCGACTGTTAAATCGATTAAATCGGTACCGTAGCTCTGATACCACTGCTAATCCAGGAACTGGCGAGTTTGACGGAGTCTCGGTCCCAATACGACGTGTTCGGTTTGATATTATTACTAAGAAAGGAGTAGAAGATAGATACGACACCGAACAGTCACTTACAATCTGGTCTCTATTCATATCTTGACAAGTTACACCACCATGAGACCAGTTGGATAGCATTTCCCCTCAGGGACCAAAACCTTGTCCAAATGGGAACCCCAAGTCCCTATTTATAGGCAACAACCTACACACATCAGAATGAACCTATGTCCATCCGTCCGGATGGACTTTTACAATGAACACACCTATTCGGATGGGGGTTCAACTGGACATTATGTTGTCCATCCGTCCGGATGGACCTTGACAATACAATACCGTGTCCAACTTTCCCTATTCTATACAATATTCAACACATGCTCTATCTAGCTATTCGCACAGTGGCAGCCGTACGAAATATGCACCAACAAATCGCCACAGGGGGACATATTACCCCAGGCTATTAGATGTGAATTTACTGCTACAAATAATGAAGCTTAGTATGAAGCTTTAATAGCAGGATTAGAATTAGCCAAGGGTATGAATATTAGATGTTTACAAGTATATGTTAATTCCCTGTTAATTACTAACCATTTCAATGGATCTTATGCAGTAAAAGGCGAAAAGTTAGCTTAATATCTTGAAATTGTTAAAAAATTGCCAGGATATTTTGAAATATTTACACTTAAACAGGTACCAAGGGAAGAGAATGCGAACGCAGATGCTCTAGCAAACTTAGGATCTACTGTTAGGATACTGGTGGTAGCCGGTGTCTCTTTCTTCACTTGGACAGGTCCAGGGTAGCTGTCCAATTCCTCGAGATAAAAAACAATGGGCATCTTGGCAGATTATACACAAACAAGGGAGTGATCTTAAACTTTATCATATGATATTTTGATTAATAAACCATATATAGGAGTGTTGAAACCCTTACCAGACATGTTGGAGCTGGAGTGTTGGCTTGAAGTTGTTTGGTTTGGGATGAAGCTTCTTTCAATCTTGGGTAGCTTGTAGATGTTCTCAATCTTTCCACTGAGTCAGGAAGGGGAGGAGCTCATTTTCTAAATTCCGCTGCACAAAATAAAACGAAGATGTCAGTCCAGGATATCAAGCAGGATAATTTTAGGGATATTCGTAAAACCCTAATTCTACCCTTCGTCAACCACTTCACGGGAAAACTCTCTCCACCAGGGATAGAACTTCTTTTTACAAAGAAGAATTTGGTTTTCCATTCATCTTCTTTCCTGGTGGCCCGAAGGACGAGAGGGTTGTTGGTAGAATAAAACAAGAACCTACTAGACCCATAGGATCTCAGGCCGTAAACCACAAAAAGATCATTAACACAAAGATCAGGGATATGGTTATTCTTGATGCGATCAAGTACCACTAAAACCCTCCAAACCATGGGCATGGTTTGGCTGAAACTCAAGCCGGTGGTTCGAAAAAAATCCATTCAAAAGTCATAAAAAGGGAACCAGAGGCCCAAAGTGAAAGCGAAAGCAAGAAAATAAAGCCATTCGTTTGACGAAGCGTCTGACCGAGATTCTAATCAAACGGCCAAAAAACCGCTCCGTTCGGGAAGATACCGGATGATCGGAGGGCTGTGATATAGGCATTATCAAAGGTACAGACTTGCCACTCCGGATTTTGGAGCAGATTTTGAGCCGTGAAGGTAGGAACTGAGTCACCGGATGATGATCGGGTCTATCTCGCCATTGATGATCAGAGATAGAGAAGGGGGAAATGAAGAGGGTTAAAGATAAGAGAGGAATTACCTTTTCAATTTCTGGAATGGCAGTTAAAAAGAAGAAAATGAGGATAAGATATAGGCATGTAATGAGTGAAAATAGCATGGGAAGTTGTTCCATGTCACATCATATCATCAAATCATTTTAGGGCCTCGAGAAGATTAAAAAACATAACCGTTAGATGGGGATATCCAATGGCAACATTTTTTGGGGACAATTGTTATGGGTGGAATTCTGAGCCCACATCTTGATAATATATCTTGACTTTATGTTAGCTATCTGTGATCAGGATACCGAACCAGGATATTGGTAACATCCTGTGACAATATCTTGGTTATTACTAATGATTTGCTTGTAGGTTGTGGCTGCAAGTTGTTAAAGTTCATAAAGACTAAGTCTCCTGAAGAATCGCTCAATCTTGTTGGAAGAAAGACATTGAAGCCGAGAGAAATGGTCTACAACGGTCGTTAAAGTATATTCAAAAGTATCCCGGAATTGTAGGATAGTTTGTTTATTTGTATAATTATAAATATGGGGTGCCGGATCGTATACTCTAATTTCTAGCAACAGACACACTTTAACACTCGTAATTTTCAATCATTGTAACACTTAGATTCGATCTGACCATTATCCTGCAATTGTATCCTAGTTATTCAAGCAATAAGAAGAACAAGGCAGCTGATGATTGTCAGCTCCCGATGTTTTGTGACGGCGATCTAGATTGATCAAGGGCTTTCCTCATACATCTCGTGTCCACATTTACTTTAATTACTTGTTATTTACTAACTGGTACAGTTTGATATCCTCGAACTGTTTCCTGAAACTGTTTATTATTTTCATTCAACTTGATACATTTTTGCAAACACTAATAGCATACTACCTCACAAACTAAATTTGATCACTTAATTGCTTCGGTAATTTTTTGACCAAAACAACCACCATTGAGGACATGGACATTGCTGTTAGAGCTCATCTTCATGGATGGAAAATGATTTTTCTTAGTGATGTTGAGGTACTTAGAAAAATCCTACATTGTTTCATAAAATTAAGTTTTCTTCTCATATATTTTTTCTAAACTGACCAGTTTGAGTTTCAATCCGAGTCCATACTGTTGAGGACCAACTGTCAATCCTGTCTGGCCCGCTTGTTTTGTCAGTCTTTTCTAGTTATAATTTTTTTCAAATTTCAATATTTGTAAATAAAATGACAAGTTTCAACCAGGGTCCATTGTGAACCGTTATCATATCTGACTTGCTTGTTTTGTCAGTCTTCAATATTTATAAAATGACAAGTTTCAACCTAGACCTGTTTTGTCCAGAGCCAGTTTTGACTCATTATCTGGTTTGACCCGCTTGTTTTGCAAGGCTTATCTGGTGCTAATCTATTGAAGTTTTCTTTTTTTTTTTTAAATTACTAGTTGGAATTCGGTCGCACTTTGTTCAGGCCAAATTGACCAATATCTGATATGACCGTTTGTTTTGTGAGGCTTATCTAGTGCTAATTTATTAATTTTTTATATATTTCTCGAACGACTGGCCCCATCCAGAGCCCGCTTTGATTACCTTTGACTTGTTACTTAAATCGACCTGGTTGTTTTGCGAGAGTATTTATAGTGCTGATCTGGTGCTAACTTTATATTACTCCACTCCCCCTTTTTCCTAACATGGTATGCTTCCACCCGAGAACAGTTTCTTAAGAACCAGTTTTAGTCTGTTATCTGACTTGACCTTCTTGTTTTTTCGAAGGCTTTTCTGGTGCTCATTTAATTTATTGAGTTAAATTCCATCTTAGTCCCTATGCTTTGGGCCATTTTGCCATTTTAGTCCAAAGGTTTAAAACGTTGCCATTTTAGTCCAAATATTTTCAAGCGTTACCATTTTAGTCCACTAGGTTAACTCCGTCCATTTTTTCTATTAGCTAGAAGGGTAATTCGATCATTTATATGGTCGAATTGCCCTTCTAGTTAACAGAATTACATATAAAATGACTGAAATGCCCTTCTAGTTAACAGAATAAAGGGATGGAGTTATACAATTATGAACCTCGAGGTTCTCGGCATTGAAAAATCTTCGTAAACTAAATCACACGTGTATATGTTTACATTTAAGAGATATACAATTTAGAAAATCAAGAGCAATGGTGATATATATGTGGATTAGACACCAAAAAATAAACACAAAAAAATAGCTACAATTTAAGGAATTTGTTTAGTGACGGCATCAGATTCCTTATTGATGAAGAAAGGTCTGGTGGCAAGAAAAGCTGCTACCAGCAGGTTGTCAAGTGTTTTCGCTCGACGATTCCATTCTTGCGTGGTTGTTTTGGCCCTTGTTCCTGTAACTCGAATCACAGCCCGGTATATCCCATTTTAGTTTTACACCATTGTGAACCTCACCCCTTTTTTACACTCTGATCGAGGTTCTCGGCAATGAAAAATCTTCGTAAACTAAATCACACGTGTATATGTTGACATTTAAGAGATATACAGTCAAGAAAATCAAGAACAATGGACATATATATGCGGATTAGACACCAAAAAATAAACACTAAAAAACTGGCTACAATTTGAGGAATGTGTTTAGTGACGACATCAGATTCCTAATTGATTGTGAAATGTCTGGTGGCAAGAAAAGCCGCTTCCAGGAGGTTGTCAAGTGTTTTCGCTCGACGATTCCATTCTTGGGTGGTCGGTTTGGCCCTTGTTCCTGTAACTCGAATCCTAGCCCGGTATATCCCATTTTAGTTTTACACCATTGTGAACCTTACGCCTTTTTTACTCTCTGATCGAGGTTCTCGGCATTGAAAAATCTTCGTAAACTAAATCACACGTGTATATGTTGACATTTAAGAGATATACAGTCAAGAAAATCAAGAGCAATGGTGATATAAATGCGGATTAGACACCAAAAAATAAACACACAAAAAATGGCTACAATTTAAGGATGTGTTTAGTGACGGCATCAGATTCCTAATTGATGGAGGAAGGTCTGGTGGCAATAAAAGCTGCTTCCAGGAGGTTGTCAAGTGTTTTCGCTCGACGATTCCATTCTTGGGTGGTTGGTTTGGCCCTTGTTCATGTAACTCGAATCCTAGCCCAATATATACCATTTTAGTTTTACACCATTGTGAACCTTATGCCTTTTGTATTCTCTGATCGAGGTTCTCGGCATTGAAAAATTTTCGTAAACTAAATCACACTTGTATATGTCGACATTTAAGAGATATACAGTTAAGAAAATCAATAGTAATGGTGATATATATGCGGATTACACACAAAAAAATAAACACTCAAAAAATGCCTACAAATTAAGGAATGTGTTTTGTGACGACATCAGATTCCTAATTGATGGAGAAAGGTCTGGTGGCAAGAAAAGCCGCTTCCAGGAGGTTGTCAAGTGTTTTCGCTCGACGATTCCATTCTTGGGTGGTTGGTTTGGCCCTTGTTCTTGTAACTCGAATCCTAGCCCGGTATATCCCATTCTAGTTTTTCACCATTTTGAACCATACGCATTTTTACTCTCTCATTGAGGTTCTCGTCATTGAAAATTCTTCGTAAACTAAATCACACATGTAAATATTGACATTTAAGAGATATACAGTCAAGAAAATCAAGAGCAATGGTGATATATATGCGGATTAGACACCAAAAAATAAACACTCAAAAAATGCCTACAATTTAAGGAATGTGTTTAGTGACGGCATCGGATTCCTAATTGATGGAGAAAGTTCTGGTTGCAAGAACAGCTGCTTCCAGGAGGTTGTCAAGTGTTTTCGCTCAACGATTCCATTCTTGGGTGGTTGGTTTGGCCCTTGTTACTGTAACTCGAATCCTAGCCCGGTATATCCCAATTTAGTTTAACAGCATTGTGAACCTTACGCCTTTTTACTCTCTGATCGAGGTTCTCGGCATTGAAAAATCTTCGTAAACTAAATGACACGTGTATATGTTGACATTTAAGAGATATACAGTCAAGAAAATCAAGGGCAATGGTGATATATATGCGGATTAGACCCCAAAAATTAAACACTCAAAATATGGTTACAATTTAAGGAATGTGTTTAGTGACGGCATTAGATTCCTAATTGATGGAGAAAAGTCTGGTGGCAAGAAAAGCCGCTTCCAGGAGGTTGTCAAGTGTTTTCGCTAGACGATTCCATTCTTGGGTGGTTGGTTTGGACCTTATTCCTGTAACTCGAATCCTAGCCCGGTATATCCCATTCTAGTTTTACACCATTGTGAACCTTATGCCTTTTTTTAGTCTCTGATCGTGGTTCTCGGCATTGAAAATTCTTCGTAAACTAAATCACACGTGTATATGTTGACATTTAAGAGATATACAGTCAAGAAAATCAAGAGCATTGGTGATATAAATGCGGATTAGACACCAAAAAATAAACACACAAAAAATGGCTACAATTTAAGGATGTGTTTAGTGACGGCATCAGATTCCTAATTGATGGAGAAAGGTCTGGTGGCAATAAAAGCTGCTTCCAGGAGGTTGTCAAGTGTTTTTACTCGACTGTTCCATTCTTGGGTGGTTGGTTTGGCCCTTGCTCTATAACTCAAATCCTAGCCCGTATATCCCATTTTAGTTTTACACCATTGTGAACCTTATGCCATTTTTACCCTCTGATCGAGGTTCTTGGTATTGAAAAATCTTCATAAACTAAATCAGACGTGTATATGTTGTCATTTAAGAGATATACAGTCAATAAAATCAAGAGCAATGGTGATATATATGCAGATTTGACACCAAAAAATAAACACTCAAAAATGGTTACATTTTAAAGAATGTGTTTAGTGACGGCATCAGATTCCTAATTGATGGAGAAAGGTTTGGTGGCATGAAAAGCTGCTTCGAGGAGGTTGTCAAGTGTTTTCGCTCAACGATTCCATTCTTGGGTTGTTGGTTTGGCCCTTGTTCCTGTAACTCGAATCCTAGCCCGGTATATCTCATTTTAGTTTTACACCATTGTGAACCTTACGCCTTTTTTACTCTCTGATCGAGATTCTCGGCATTGAAAACTCTTCGCAAACTAAATCACACGTGTATATGTTGACAATTTAAGAGATATACAGTCAAGAAAATCAAGAGCAATGGTGATATATATGCGAATTAGACACCAAAAAATAAACACTCAAAAAATATCTACAATTTAAGGAATGTGTTTAGTGACGGCATCAGGTTCCTAATTGATGGAGAAAGGTCTGGTGGCAAGAAAAGCTGCTTTCAGGAGGTTGTCAAGTGTTTTCGCTCGATGATTCCATTCTTGGGTTGTTGGTTTTGCCCTTGTTCCTGTAACTCGAATCCTATCCTGGTATATCCCATTTTAGTTTTACACCATTGTGAACCTTACGCCTTTTTTACTCTCTGATCGAGGTTCTCGGCATTGAAAAATCCTTGTAAACTAAATCACACGTGTATATGTTGACATTTAAGAGATATACATTAAAGAAAATCAAGAGCAATGGTGATATATATGCGGATTAGACACCAAAAAACAAACACTCAAAAAATGGCTACATTTTAAGGAATGTATTTAGTGACGACATCAGATTCCTAATTGATGGAGAAAGGTCTGGTGGCAAGAAATGCTGCTTCCAGGAGGTTGTCAAGTGTTTTCGCTTGACGATTCCATTCTTGGGTGGTTGGTTTGGCTCTTGTTCCTGTAACTCGAATCCTAGCCTGGTAATCCCATTTTAGTTTTACACCATTGTGAACCTCACCCCTTTTTTACTCTCTGATCGAGGTTCTCGGCAATGAAAAATCTTCGTAAACTAAATCACACGTGTATATGTTGACATTTAAGAGATATACAGTAAAGAAAATCAAGAACAATGGACATATATATGCGGATTAGACACCAAAAAATAAACACTAAAAAAATGGCTACAATTTGAGGAATGTGTTTAGTGACGACATCAGATTCCTAATTGATTGTGAAATGTCTGGTGGCAAGAAAAGCCGCTTCCAGGAGGTTGTCAAGTGTTTTCGCTCAACGATTCCATTCTTGGATGGTTGGTTTGGCCCTTGTTCCTGTAACTCGAAACCTAGCCCGGTATATCCCATTTTAGTTTTGCACCATTGTGAACCTCACGGGTTCCTTAAGAAATTTTAACCCGTTTTGCATATATACTCGTTTTGACCTGTTACGAGTATTTTACATCTTTAGACTTAAATCATGCTTCTATTGGTTTACATCTTATCCCCATTTTTATACGAATTCCAAAGACTCAATTTAAACAAGACGTTTACTTCAAAACAACTCTTTAAAAGTTGTTTGTCCTATTTACCCCTCAAGGGCTTTTTGGTCAAAATTTAGCCCTTCATTTGTGCGACGAAGGACTTCCGCTATTAATTGACCAAAATATCGCCTTTAGCTATAATTCTAAACATGCATACCTGGCTCGGGTCATAAGATTGACCTGTTAAAATACCTTTCGCTATTAATTACTAATCAAATAGCAACGCGAACCATATGTTAAATTTCAGCGATTACAAAACTAACACGCGATCATAAGATATTATTGTCAAATGGTGTTAACAACACCATTTGACGCGTTTAGTAAAAATGACCAATTATAATTATGAGATGGTATTTAATTACCATTTCATCCCATTAACCTATTCCGATTTACTCTTTGAATTCATCTTGCTTAAAGGTCGTTTCTTGCTTTGTTTGAACCATTTTGACTTATGCCAACTGGTGTCCTTTCAAATCCTTTTTATTTATTCGTTAACCCATGTCCGGGTTACCATTTTTACCGTTTTTACCATAATTTATGGTTTCTTGCCATTCTCACTTATTCTGACTTGCATTATAAGTATTTGGTAGTAAGAATAAAAAGGCGTAAGCTTAACTTACCTCGCATCCGGTTTACACTTCCCTTCTCGTACTCGATTATTTGACCGCTTCTTTCCTAAGCCTCCACCTAGCTCGTTTAAGCGTCAAACTATTGTCAATCATTTACAAGGCGGTTAAATTAGTCATTAACAATCACGACTATTCCACCTCACTTATTTTCTATGTCGAAACTACTATTCGACTTCATGATTAGTTAACTTAATTTATCAAAGTTAACTACTTTCACTCACTTGGTTTACAACATTAAGTCTAAATCAACATAATATGTACAACCCTCATCACTTCATATTACGCGTAATTGCCATATCATTCAAATATGCGTTTTCACTCTAAATTTCAACACTTTAGTTCTCATTTAGGCATTTTAACAAACACCTAATGTGCATAATTTGTATTCTTCTTT
This sequence comes from Helianthus tuberosus, assembly GCA_030545235.1. NCBI lineage: Eukaryota > Viridiplantae > Streptophyta > Magnoliopsida > Asterales > Asteraceae > Helianthus > Helianthus tuberosus. The sequence continues at coordinate 103,535,314 of CM060372.1, forward strand.
TATCTAGTTCATGGTTATTGTTTTAACCATGTTTTAACATCAATTAACATGTTCATATCAATTTTTCGCATCTACAACATCAGAATTTACTTACGAAAAATTCAAATTACACTAGAACAACTATCAATTTCTAGTGTTTAACATGTTCATACTAAACCCACTTATCACCTTCAATGGTGATCATGAATTCACAAGAATTAGGCCTAACTTCATCATATACTTGTCTAGGATTTACTCCTATACACTACAATGTTCCTATCTCATCATATAACAAGCATGCAATCATCTAATTCGAATTCTCTAGGTTTGCTCAGAAATTCAACTAGAGATTTCTCATGAAATTTACATACCTTGTGACTCCTTTTTCAGTGGAGATCACTAATTCGTACTCAGAGTTTGATTTAAACTTGATTTGGACCTTCAATTTGAGAGATTTGTGAGAGTTAGTGTCACACCCCGATATTTCCACGTATTACCGGTGGGCCCGGTGGGGAGTATCGTGACGTAGTTGATATCATCATAGTCAAACAACACAATTTAAATGCACAGCGGAAGCAAAAGATAAAATATTACAAACCGATATAAAGTAATATCAAAGTATTACAAACGGAATGTAAAGGATCCACAGGCGGATCAAATAAAAGATAATTGTTCAACAGATTTTAACATCTAAGCTTGCGAGACTCTTTATTGATGCTAGGAGTAGCCAGCCTATTCTTATTAGTACCTGCACTTAGCCCTTTTGGGAAAATACGTCAATTTACACTGGTAAATACAATTTAACTGACTCATTTTGAAAATGTTTTAGAAAATTGATTTGAATGCACGTGGCACAAAACTTTTTATAACTTGGGATAATTATTTATATATAAACTTGTAAAAGGATTACATGTTCGTTATACGTTCAGTAGCCCGGATTGACGCCGGGTTAAAGATTAATAGACACACCACATGATATAGTCCCGCGGCGGGTTATTCCCGAAACCGGCGGTTATACCTTATTATTTATTTATGCACTAGCGGGTGTACGCCTACACCCGCGTGCTAAGGTCGTGGCCATTTCGTAAAATGATGCCAAGGATATCCGGGACATGGTCATTAACCCCCAAAGGCTTTAAGCAAACAAAACAATTTAAACGGGACATTTCAATAAATTAATCTTCATACAATTAAAAATTCAATGCCCGACCAAGCGGTATTTTATATACCGTACCCCAAGCCCGTATAGGGAAAATAAGTTAAAAGTATTTACCTGAGCTAAATATAAATTCAATCCCAGCCGTATATCAAATCAGCAAGTACAGATAGCTTTTACTGGGCTCCTAAATTTGGAACGAAGGTTTTTAATAACCTATTTGATTCCTAACGGGTCTTAATTAAGCCTATGCTTAGACCGGTTAGTTTTTAAAGGAGGATACGGTTCAAAACGCATGGTTAAGCGAGAACCGGATTAGAATGTGGTTTAGACCCGAAAAGCTTGTATACTTATGTAATAAGGGTAAACTAAACACATTCTGGATTTTGAGATGAAAATGATAAGGTTTGACCCGTTTCGGCTAATTTATGCAAATTAGTTACATAAACCGATCCGAACACGAAAAGTGCGTAACGGGTAACCAAATGAGTCATGAACATGTTTCCTAAGTTAATATGCCTTAAATATGTTGTGATATCAGTAGGATGCCTTCCATTATGCCCAAAACGAATTTACACTCAAACTATGCCCCGTAGGGGCATTTTGGTCATTTTAAAGGTTATAAAAGAGTTTAAATATTAATATGAGGTTTAGGTATGATATAATCAGTAAAAATACTTAATTTAATAAGTTATACCAGTAGGGTATTGCCTATGTGTGGAATTTATCACTTTTAACCCAACTATGCACCGAAGGGGCATTTTGGTAATTTCACATAGGCTTTAAAAGTCAAAATTAGAATTCTGAGTTCAAAAACTTTTCCTTACTATTAAAATATATAAATTTACTTAAAATATCAGTAGGTATCAAGTCTTATATATTTAAAATAGTTTTTATACATACGATAAGCTTAAAACACGTAAAAAGGAGGTTTTAGGCGATTTCCGGGTTTTTAAAGGAAAGCTGATATTTTTATCATTCCAGAAAGCTTAAAATATTTTATTTATCTTATAAAACCAGTAGCAAAAGGTTTGGGGTCAAAATGTTTTGTAAAACTCAATTTATAAGCCAAAAGGGCAAAACCGGCAATTACCGAATCAAGCCTAGAACCCTATGTTATGCTCAGCCTAAAAATAAATAAAAATCTTCAAAAACCCCAAAATATTATTTTATATCAGTAGGTAAAAATTTTGGTATCAAAAATCGGGTTTAGACAGGATATACGCTAATTATGCCGTTTAATTAATAAAAAAAACTTTTCATTTACGCTAATGAGCATAACTCCTAATCTAGACCTCAAATTGATGTCAAATTTTAGGGACAAGTTTATATATCAGTAATAAAGATTATTGTCCTCTCACATTTTCAAAATTCTCGTTTTAGGGTCAAAAGGGCATAATGGTCAACATTTAAGCATATAACGGAAACATGTAATGAATAGGATAACTAAGGATCCAAGTTGTATAACCTCAGAGGGTTACATTAACCTATAACCTGGTCCTAAAGGAATCCTAAGGCATATCTAAACTAAGCTAAATCGGGTCAGAACTGAAAGTCAAAGCAAAAGTCAACTTTTGCGACTTTCGGTTCCAAACCGAGCCTATACTTAGAATTGTCGGGTTGAGCATGCTTAGACATGTTCTTAACTTAATTACCAAGTTATTTTAGTGTTAAGACAGGTTCCATAGCTTCTATATTGCTAATTATAAATTTATTTGCAAAATAGTTTCCTGTTGACTTTTTATTATTAGGTTTGACCCGACATTTGGCCAAGTTAGGATGATAATCAGTAGGTGCCCTCTTAGGGGTTTATTACCTACATAATTACCCACTTATATCTACTTTCAATTTGACTAATGACTGGACCATTAGTGATTAATCACTAAGTCAAATCTTAATTACGATAAGTTTGACTTTTGGTCATTAAACTAATCAAAACTGAAATTAGGAGGTTAAGGACACTTACAAATGGTCCTTAGTACTGAAAAGAACTCCAAGGAAGTTCTAAATGCTCAGGATCCTCCAGAAATGAGAAGATAGCAAGAGGAAATGAATGAACAAGAATAATGGCCAACCAAAGGACCCTATTTATACTTGAAGGGGAGTTCTTAGGATCATTCCAAGTGTTATGAGAGGTTCTAAGATCACTCCAGGTGTGAAGACAGGTGTCTAATACCATTAACCAGCTCATGGTTTCGAAAAACAAGTGCCTAAGTGGTTTGTGTGGGCTGCAAGGAAGAAGAAGGGCAGCTGTCCAGAATTTCTATGATCAGACAGGTATACGGACCATATGAGGTCCTGTATACGGTCTGTAAGGACCAGGTCAGCTCAGCAACTTTCGATTGTTGTCATGTTTGGCCCCTGCACTTGATAAATGTCATTTCTGATACATTTAAGGCCCGTTAAACCATTTTTAAGGCTCTACAATGATGCCTAAACATAGGGAACATGAAACATGCTCAAAAATATGCCGGATGTCGGTTTGTTTGGTCGTACGGTCACGTTGTTAGGCTAATTACGATGAAACACGGACGGACGCGAAAAACGATACAAATTACGCGACGAATGGAATTTTATTAAGCCAATCACTAAAATAAAATATTTTAATGCTTACATAAATTTTTGGGTGTCCGGGTATACTCAGAATGTGGGATATGCGCGGAAATGAAAACTTGTGCACTTTTTGACACTTTTAGTCCCTACATGACTTAAAAGTTTATTTTTGCGCACGAAACACCTCCAAGCCTATATATAAGCTATATAAAGGATAAATAGGGTATTTTTAACTCATGGTCATATTCCGGAAGGTCCGATACCCTACGAATCGACATACTTTTGCAGTTTGACGCAAATAGTCCTTTAACTACGCAAAGTAGCGCGAAATGTCGTTTAATGATATCCAAGCCTTCCATGGCCCATATTGATCATTCCTAAGCATATACTTAAATATTACTACGCTCCCGTCCGCTTAAATGGTCACTGAAAGGCGTAGATTCAAAAGTTGACGCTTTAGGTCCCTCTATTGCGCAAACTTGCGCATCTCATCATTTAATAGCATTGAAGCCTCATCTAATCCATATTAGGCATTCTTGAGAGTATTATTAAACATCACAATGATTCGGGTTCGCTAAAAGGTCATTCAGAGGTATAATTAAACATATTGACACTTTTAGTCCCTCTAACTTGCAAAGTTGCACGTAACCTTACTTATAAGCATAAAAACTTTAGACGGCCAATGTTTGGCATTCCCGAGAGTATAATTAAATATCATGAAGCTCCCGGTTTGTTAAAAGGTCACTCAGAGGTAATAATTAACATGTTGACGCTTTTAACCCTTCATTGCGCAATCTTACAATTAATTCCGCAAACGGCTACACTCGCTCGCCAAGTGGCTCATTTGTGAACCTAAGTATCGTGAGAGGTTATTTAGAAACTTATTTTAGGTATACTAACACTTCCAGTCCTTTCATAATCAAGGTTTTTTATTTTTCGAAAAATTAGTCCCTTAAATTCAATGTTTGACTTCATTAGGGTTTATTACACGTGTCAATACATCATTGGACGTGATTTTACTTGGTGTTACTTCCTCACCCCCTTAAAAGAAATCTCGACCTTGAGATTTGCTAAAATGCTGGAAGTACTTATGTCGCATAATGGTCTTAACTTCTATAGCATATATGGAGTCTCTCCAAGCTCCCAAAGTGACCTTTATATTAGATACATGTATCCTTTTGGAGTTTCTTAACCTGTCGATCCTCAATCGATACAGGTTTCTCATTATATCATAAATCTGCATATCATTATGTGATAATGCTCCTCGACTTATTGGTGAAACACCTCCTTAAATCATTAGTGTGTAATGTATTGCGAGCTCCGCCAAGCTCCTTAAATAGGTTTTAGCTTATAAGCTATTTGATCTTGATACATTCGATTCCCTCGAATGATTCTACATATATTCAGAGCTTAACTAGCCTGATAATTAACAAATTGGCACACCCTTCCAGGGTGATATCTTTTGTTGAACCTTATTCATTAATACGAACTCAGGTTGGTTGTTACTTTCATTAATCCTTGATTTTCTGCCAAATACTGGCAACTTACAGATGATTATGGATTTGTATGATCTTATTCGTTGTTTCCAAGGCAACTTTCAGATCCTGATAATTGGACTTACTAATCTTCTGTCTAACATTAGATGTTTAACATTCCATCTATACAAGGTTTCCAAAGGAGCAGCCTTAATACTTATACATCAACTATTATAGAAAAGCTTATTTTAAGGTGAGATGGTTATTCCAACCACTGCTTAAAACTAATCTTAAGAAATAGCTAATCCTTTCAGTTAGTCGAACAAATCGACGATCCTGGGCAGTTGATGGCGATTCTTAATTGTTGCCTAATTAGGGTTGCGGTAATCAATGCATAAGCAAAATGAACCGTCTTTCTTAATTAACTATACCGAATTCTCAGAATATTGAGTTAGGCTATATGAATCATCTATTTTAAAACTCACATAATCAGGGATTCGATTATTCGATAATCAACATGGAGTCTTTACAATACTGCAGCCCTAAGCGGGATGTTAATCTTAACTCTACTTGCCTCTCAGAAGGTAAACATGGTAATCTTTGGAGAAGATAACCAAGGTACAAGGAGGTTACAGAGATTTTCCAATTCTCAGGCTCCAGTTCATTTATCCTAGTCTGTGTCAGGTAAGTGACACATTTATGTTACGAGTCCACGAATTCCTTAATCGGAGACATTTACTTGGACAATTCCATTCTGGATATCTTCTTTGAATACCATTAGCTGAATTTAGTACCATATGACCATTGGAATAACCTTGCGGTTCCATGCATTAAACCTCCATACTGATCAGGCATGGAAGCAATCTATGGAACTTATTAAGATACATCAATCCTCATGTGGTGCTTTTGTCATACCATCTGGTATTCGCAATCGATAGGGATCAAGAGATATCAATTACATATGCTGACGTACTACACCTAGAGAGAGGATGCTTCTAGAATTCTACGACCGAAGGTTTCTGACAGGAACAGAAGAAATAGTTCTTATGATTTCGCCTGTAAGTTTTACCTTACACTTAATCTCTAGGGTTCTTACGGAAAAATTTCTAAAAGTTTTCTAAGCTTATGGTCTTATGAGAGACTCAGCAGCACCTGAAACCAAACGTATCTCCTAGCAATAAAATCACAATAAGGGATTTATCTGGTGTCATTATTAACGTGAATTGCCTCTAATAATTCATCAGGAGGGTTAAACGCCTCCATTCTTAATCCTTTTAAACTTAGCTGCAAAATCTTTGGCAAATTTTAGGGCAGTCTCAGCTTTAACTGGTTATTTCTTAATCTATATAACGTGAGTAACTGAGGTAGATCGGTAATGGATTTATAATGAGCTGGCTTTGAAACCTTAATGTGTCCTTTTATTGCCGTTGCTAACCACCAATAATTATTTGCATTAAGCTTAGATTTTGGGTAAATGGAATAGGGTACTATCTCAGCCCATGAATTAAAATTGTAACATACTGTCGACAGTCTAGAACTTTTATGGTGAGAGTCAGAAAATTCTTATTCCATCTTTTTCCATCTCGTGATGCGGATAATAGGTATTTCTAATAAGGTCCTTAAAACTTGGACCATCCCATATTGTATAAGAGGTTCTTTCTTGTGGACTTCATTAATGTCCTCACTAATTAAGGATATTGCCATCGAATGACTGTGATGCATACCTCACCGTGTCCTTTCTAGCATAACCGCTGATACACCTAATGGTTTCTACTTCATCCAACAATTTTTCTGCAATCGATGGCCCCTTTTTACTATTGAAGTCTCTTGACTTCCAAGAGACGAAGTACATTTAAGTATATCCTAAAAAGAAATGGGGTTCCTTGCCATATATGATTTTGTTTGGTTTATTCTTCGTATTTGAAGTATGAATAAAGCTCTTCTCATGAGTCGCGGCATGTGTTTTAGAGCAAACAGCATTCGACTTCTTGAACCTTTTCATGACTTTTCTCATAGCCTTTCTAACAGCTGCGTTAATTACAATTTTGGAGATTAACTCCATTAATATTGAGGTTCACATTTGATGCACCATTAACACTTGTCGCATCTCTAGCATCGCGACTGTTGTTTGTCTCTTCTGAGTTTTCCATACTCGAATCTTTGGTATTAAATACCATATTCAACAAGTGCTTAGGCAATCCATACCCAGTGTCTCCTTGAATTGTCAAAGGCTCACCATAAGGAGTCTTGATAACTACTTGCTTCTCATCACACACAATATGGGCTTGATTTTTAAGACAACCAATTCATTCCTATCACTATATCGAGTCCCTCTTATTATAATGGAAACAAGGACAGCGGAAAAGAATGATTCCTAATGGATATAAAACATCCATCTAATATTGCTGAAGCAGTCTCTGAGGTACTATCGGCCAATTCTACTTTATACTTAACGCTTAGAGTTTTAACAGGCAGATTTAATGATTTACCAAATCTATTGTCTATGAAAGACTTATCTGAACCTGAATCAAATAATACTCTAGCATGAGCGTTATTGATAAAGAAAGTACCTGTTGTGACATTGTCATCCTGAATAGCCTCTTGAGTATCCATTTGAGAGCTTCCAGCTTTGGTCTTCTTAGCCTCCCCAGGCTTCTTGGTTTTATTTGGACAATTTGTCTTGATGTGCCCTATTTCATTGCAACCATAGCAGGTTGCGTCCTTTATGTTTTGGCACTCCAAGGTCTTGTGCCCTTCCTTATTACAAATCCCACAAGGTCTAGCTTGTGACTCCAATGTGCATTCCCCTTTAGTTGCCTTCTTTGGGCAGCGGGTCTTTATGTCCCCCTTCTCGCCCCAACTATAGCATGTGGCATCCTCCAAGTCCTTGCTTTCATGGGTCTTGTGATCCATCTCTTTACATATGACACATCCCCTGGTCTGCTCATAGAAACATTTTCCGAAGTGCTTCTTCCCGCAGGTTTTACATTTGGGTTTTGCCTCCTCTGGCTTGGACTGGTTACAGTCTGAACCGGTCTTACCCTTTTTGTAACCTTTATTTGGGGTATTATCGCACTTTCGCTTATGATCCTTTAATACACGGTCCACGGCTTTGTTTACGGCTGTATCCAACATAGCCTGTAACTCGGTGCCCGTTAAGTTCAGTCTTGCATTATCATTCCGATCAACTGGATTATTGTGAGCTTCAGATGAGTCAGCCATGGTGAAGCTTTGAAGGCTACAAACCAAGTGGTAATAATTTGTTTAATTATATAGTGAATTGTCGAATTTGATGATTAAATAGCCATGGTGCAAATAAACCATATAGGCCAATAGATAGTATTTAATTTATTTGATTATGTTTTGCCTAGGTTTTTAAATAAACCATCTTTGGCGTTTAAACGGAATATAATCCTTCATATTTATTAGACAGGGGACATAAGTCATGACTGTCAATGTCGTACTGACATTTTATATAGCACAAGGGCTTGTTCCAAAGGACTTTTTGATGGCACGGATGGCTTGTCACTAGGGAAATTTTTAAAACATAATCAATGATTCCTTTGGATCAGAAAATTTCATAGTTCATTGTCTTGACAAGAAGTTATGAAATAAAACTATCTTTTTCATGTATACATCTTTGCCCGAAGGTATTCATCCAAATGGATGTTTTGATGTGTACATCATGTTTGATGTTTATTAGCCATGATTCCTCTTGATCATTTATGCTAAATAAGGGGTTTGGAAATTCCTAATATGAAGATGACAAGTGTGATTTTATCGCATCACTATTGTCAGGAGTGTTAACATATTTTCAGATGTTAACAAGGATCTGAAATTTTTTTTTAAACAGGTCTTACCATCATAGCTAGGTCTTTAATGACATTCAAGCTAGGTTATACCTTTTAAGATTTTCTTTTAACATGTATACTGGCAGGAAAAGAATGATATTTATTTTATTCAGGATTTCCATTATAATTATCCTAGATTTAATTAAAATATAACTATGGCACAAAAAAGGCCAAGTCACAAGGACAACTTTAAATTATAAACCATGATTTTGTAGAATCAAGGTATCTAGGCTTGAACGTTGTTCATTGCCTTTTCTTGACAGGGAGTTGTAGGCTACGACTGTCGTTTGTCTTATATGACAATGAATATGGCCCGTAAGCATTACATCCCTAATGGATGCTTAATTCACAAAATAAGAAAGGATTTCGGGAGAATCCAGTATAAGGATGATTTATGTGATTGAATCACATTTGCCAGGAATGTTAACAAGGTATTGAATATTTTAAATAGGTTTTACCATCTTGGCCTTGTCTGAAATGGTATATCGGCTAGGTTGTACCTTTAAGATTCTTTTTAATATTTAACGCAGAATAATTCCTAAATTGAGATGTTAATAAGGATCTAAATCTAATTGAAGAACTGCCATCTTGGCCCTGTTCTTAAAATAACACATGGGCTAGGTCTTGTTCTTTTTAGATTTTTGCCATTTTATTATAATGGTAGATCTTATAAAAGGAATGTTATTATTTCATATTTTATGTTCATATGCAATGATGAATAAATTTAGATAAAACATTCCAATGATTTTTAAAAGAGGTACAGAATTGCCCTAAACGGGACTTGAAAGGAATGATGTTGTCCACGAAGGGACTGAAAGATAAGTATGCCCTTATAAGGACTTACTAAGGAAACGAACTTTAGCAAAAGGAGTTTCTTCTTCATTTTATTTCTGAATGCTTTCCCCTTGGTTGCACGTTAATCCTAGTCGCAGTACGAAGCTCGGCCTTCCCTAGGCTTCAAATGGGGAGAATTTCCATTATGGCTTCTTTGCTTAGCGACAAATTAAAATATATAGAATTGAAGGCAATAATTCTCCGAATAGAGATGAGAGTATTCCTATGTTAAGTCTAGACTCAGAAGGTAAAGGAATGTGCTACTGTGTTATTGAGATTAAACACAAAAGGCTAGTGTTTAATTCACTCAATGTTGGCTCTGATACCAACCTGTCACACCCCGATATTTCCACGTATTACCGGTGGGCCCGGTGGGGAGTATCGTGATGTAGTTGATATCATCATAGTCAAAAAACACAATTTAAATGCACAGCGGAAGCAAAAGATAAAATATTACAAACCGATATAAAGTAATATCAAAGTATTACAAACGGAATGTAAAGGATCCATAGGCGGATCAAATAAAAGATAATTGTTCAACAGATTTTAACATCTAAGTTTGCAAGACTCTTTATTGATGCTAGGAGTAGCCAGCCTATTCCGATTAGTACCTGCACTTAGCCTTTTTGGGAAAATACGTCAGTTTACACTGGTAAATACAATTTAACTGACTCATTTTGAAAATGTTTTAGAAAATTGATTTGAATGCACATGGCACAAAACTTTTTATAACTTGGGATAATTATTTATATATAAACTTGTAAAAGGATTACATGTTCCTTATACGTTCAGTAGCCCGGATTGACGCCGGGTTAAAGATTAATAGACACACCACATGATATAGTCCCGCGACGGGTTATTCCCGAAACCGGCGGTTATACCTTATTATTTATTTATGCACTAGCGGGTGTACGCCTACACCCGCGTGCTAAGGTCGTGGCCATTTCGTAAAATGATGCCAAGGATATCCGGGACATGGTCATTAACCCCCCAAAGGCTTTAAGAAAACAAAACAATTTAAACGGGACATTTCAATAAATTAATCTTCATACAATAAAAAATTCAATGCCCGACCAAGCGGTATTTTATATACCGTACCCCAAGCTCGTATAGGGAAAATAAGTTAAAAGTATTTACCTGAGCTAAATATAAATTCAATCCCAGCCGTATATCAAATCAGCAAGTACAGATAGCTTTTACTGGGCTCCTAAATCTGGAACGAAGGTTTTTAATAACCTATTAGATTCCTAACGGGTCTTAATTAAGCCTATGCTTAGACCGGTTAGTTTTTAAAGGAGGATACGGTTCAAAACGCATGGTTAAGCGAGAACCGGATTAGAATGTGGTTTAGACCCGACAAGCTTGTATACTTGTGTAATAAGGGTAAACTAAACACATTCTGGATTTTGAGATGAAAATGATAAGGTTTGACCCGTTTATGCTAATTTATGCAAATTAGTTACATAAACCGATCCGAACGCGAAAAGTGCGTAACGGGTAACCAAATGAGTCATGAACATGTTTCCTAAGTTAATATGCCTTAAATATGTTGTGATATCAGTAGGATGCCTTCCATTATGCCCAAAACGAATTTACACTCAAACTATGCCCCGTAGGGGCATTTTGGTCATTTTAAAGGTTATAAAAGAGTTTAAATATTAATCTGAGGTTTAGGTCTGATATAATCAGTAAAAAATACTTAATTTAATAAGTTATATCAGTAGGGTATTGCCTATGTGTGGAATTTATCACTTTTAACCCAACTATGCACCGAAGGGGCATTTTGGTAATTTCACATAGGCTTTAAAAGTCAAAATTAGAATTCTGAGTTAAAAAACTTTTCCTTATTGTTAAAATATATAAATTTACTTAAAATATCAGTAGGTATCAAGTCTTATATATTTAAAATACTTTTTATACATACTATACGCTTAAAACACGTAAAAAGGCGGTTTTAGGTGATTTCCGGGTTTTTAAAGAAAAGCTGATATTTTTATCATTCCAAAAAGCTTAAAATATTTTATTTATCTAATAAAATTAGTAGCAAAAGATTTGGGGTCAAAATGTTTTGTAAAACTCAATTTATAAGCCAAAAGGGCAAAACCGGCAATTACCGAATCAAGCCTAGAACCCTATGTTAATGCTCAGCCTAAAAATAAATAAAAATCTTCAAAAATCCCAAAATATTATTTTATATTAGTAGGTAAAAATTTTGGTATCAAAAATCGGGTTTAGATAGGATAGACGCTAATTATGCCGTTTAATTAATAAAAAGCTTTTCGTTTACGCTAATGAGCATAACTCCTAATCTAGACCTCAAATTGATGTCAAATTTTAGGGACAAGTTTATATATCAGTAATAAAGATTATTGTCCTCTCACATTTTCAAAATTCTTGTTTTAGGGTCAAAAGGGCATAATGGTCAACATTTAAGCATATAACGGAAACATGTAATGAATAGGATAACTAAGGATCCAAGTTGTATAACCTCAGAGGGTTACATTAACCTATTACCTGGTCCTAAAGGAATCCTAAGGCATATCTAAACTAAGCTAAATCGGGTCAGAACTGAAAGTCAAAGCAAAAGTCAATTTTTACGACTTTCGGTTCCAAACCGAGCCTATACTTAGAATTGTCGGGTTGAACATGCTTAGACATGTTCTTAACTTAATTACCAAGTTATTTTAGTGTTAAGACAGGTTCCATAGCTTCTATATTGCTAATTATAAATTTATTTGCAAAATAGTTTCCTGTTGACTTTTTATTATTAGGTTTGACCCGACATTTGGCCAAGTTAGGATGATAATCAGTAGGTGCCCTCTTAGGGGTTTATTACCTACATAATTACCCACTTATATCTACTTTCAATTTGACTAATGACTGGACCATTAGTGATTAATCACTAAGTCAAATCTTAATTACGATAAGTTTGACTTTTGGTTATTAAACTAATCAAAACTGAAATTAGGAGGTTAAGGACACTTACAAATGGTCCTTAGTACTGAAAAGAACTCCAAGGAAGTTCCAAATGCTCAGGATCCTCCAGAAATGAGAAGATAGCAAGAGGAAATGAATGAACAAGAATAATGGCCAACCAAAGGACCCTATTTATACTTGAAGGGGAGTTCTTAGGATCATTCCAAGTGTTATGAGAGGTTCTAAGATCACTCCAGGTGTGAAGACAGGTGTCTAATACCATTAACCAGCTCATGGTTTCGAAAAACAAGTGCCTAAGTAGTTTGTGTGGGCTGCAAGGAAGAAGAAGGGCTGCTGTCCAAAATTTCTATGATCAGACAGGTATACGGACCGTATGAGGTCCTGTATACGGTCCGTAAGGACCAGGTCAGCTCAGCAACTTTCGATTGTTGTCACGTTTGGCCCCTGCACTTGATAAATGTCATTTCTGATACATTTAAGGCCCGTTAAACCATTTTTAAGGCTCTACAATGATGCCTAAACATAGGGAACATGAAACATGCTAAAAAATATGCCGGATGTCGGTTTGCTTGGTCGTACGGTCACGTTGTTCGGCTAATTACGACGAAACACGGACGGACGCGAAAAACGATCCAAATTACGCGACGAATGGAATTTTATTAAGAAAATCACTAAAATAAAATATTTTAATGCTTACATAAATTTTTGGGTGTCCGGGTATACTCAGAATGTGGGATATGCGCGGAAATGCAAACTTGTGCACTTTTTGACACTTTTAGTCCCATCATGACTTAAAAGTTTATTTTTGCGCACGAAACACCTCCAAGCCTATATCTAAGCTATATAAAGGATAAATAGGGTATGTTTAACTCATGGTCATATTCCGAAAGGTCCGATACCCTACGAATCGGCATACTTTTGCAGTTTGACGCAAATAGTCCTTTAACTGCGCAAAGTAGCGCGAAATGTCGTTTAATGATATCCAAGCCTTCCATGGCCCATATTGATCATTACCAAGCATATACTTAAATATTACTACTCTCCCGTCCGCTTAAATGGTCACCGAAAGGCGTAGATTCAAAAGTTGATGCTTTAGGTCCCTCTATTGCGCAAACTTGCGCATCTCATCATTTAATAGCATTGAAGCCTCATCTAATCCATATTAAGCATTCTTGAGAGTATTATTAAACATCACGATGATTCGGGTTTGTTAAAAGGTCATTCACAGGTATAATTAAACATATTGACACTTTTAGTCCCTCTAACTTGCAAAGTTGCGCGTAACCTTACTTATAAGCATAAAAACTTTAGACGGCCAATGTTTGGCATTCCCGAGAGTATAATTAAATATCATGAAGCTCCTGGTTTGTTAAAAGGTCACTCAGAGGTAAGAATTAACATGTTGACGCTTTTAACCCTTCATTGCGCAATCTTACAATTAATTCCGCAAACGGCTACACTCGATCGCCAAGTGGCTCATTTGTGAACCTAAGTATCGTGAGAGGTTATTTAGAAACTTATTTTAGGTATACTAACACTTCCAGTCCTTTCATAATCAAGGTTTTTGATTTTTTGAAAAATTAGTCCCTTAAATTCAATGTTTGACTTCATTAGGGTTTATTACACGTGTCAATACATCATTGGACGTGATTTTACTTGGTGTTACAGTTAGGGTTTGCTTCTTTTTCCCTTGTCCTCTGGTCAATCCACGCACACACACACACACTGAGTGTGTGTGTTGTGTTTTATTTTTAATTTTAATAAAACAAGTTTTCCTTCTTGGCCATATTAGTCCCTCTTGTTTCATTTATTATAAAAGAAGCTATATCTCATAGCTTTTCATTTAGTTACCCATTACTAACTAGGTTACTATTCCTAGTTAACTTGGTGGGTGTGCGGAATTATAACCCGTTTTATTTTTTTTAAGTCCCGTTAACTCGGGCTTCTAATAAACCGTGTTTTCTCAAACCGTTTATTCTTCTTTTTGATTAATATAGGATTAATTATTTAAATCCTAATATTCACCGGGTTAATTTTACCACTAACGGTATTTTACTCGTCTTTACTATTAACGGGGTTTGATTACCAAACCCATTTTGTGGTGTTACAAGTCTACCCCCTTAAAGAGGTTTCGTCCCTGAAACTTTTCTCACGTACTTTATCACCTTAGATCATTCGGACCTTAGTCTTGGTGATCACTTGAGCATTGCTCACACATAATACTCTTACCAGGGAAGTATGGTAATGTCTTTTTGGTTTCATAGCATATGCATCTTTTACGTGTATGGCCTCATAGGCCGATACTTTCATCTTGTATTTCTTAATCTGGTCACTTATTCGACCGAGTTGTCATCTGATCACTCAGTTATATTTATTTTCAACATGCTTACTTCAAGCTAATCTCATATCGACAAGTGCTTTGTATAAGTCGTAACACTGATCTGACTTTGAAATGTTTTATCGGCTAGACTGATTAGTCGCCGTCTCTTTATTCCCCGTCATTCGGGTATATCTTATTGCCAACCTGGCCTTTTGCTTGTTTTCTGATTTTCAACACTTTAAAATGATTAAGTCGTAACCCTATGTGTTGTTTACAACACTTTAGCATGCTAAACATGTAAAATGATTAAGATATGCATTGGGAGGGGGTGTACTTACACTCGAACCCGAAGAATGCAAACACGTAAAATGATTAAGATATGCATTGGGAGGGGGTGTACTTACACTCGAACCCGGAGAATGCAAATATGTCTCTTAACGGGCCGTTTTTGTAAAACGTCAAACTTGAGGACAAAGTCAGAATATAAAAGTGAAGCGAAGTCTTAATGCATACCGGAAGGGTTGCAATAACAACGACATCGGTAAAACACCCGGTTGATGGGTAAGGATTTAAACACATGCGTAGACCGAGAAACGGGAACTCGGATGGAAAGTTAAAAGACTCGGGTTTTGAGTCAAGACTAAAAGACGACAAGATGATGTAAATAGAAATTTTGATAAATTATGTTCAAGTATTTTAAAGTTGAACGGGTCGAACAAAGAATGAAGTTTGACATCCATAAATGATAAAATTTCACATGAATAAGTCAAACGGGTTGAATATAATATAATGCCGGATGGCATGAGTAAGCGCAAGCTGGATAACGGTAGCGTTAAAAGCAAAAGAATAATAATGAGCCCGGTAATGGGACATAATCAAATACGAATATAAGTAAACTGGATAATACTGAGCATAAGATGAACCGATGCATAAATGACGTGAGAAGTCATAAAGTCGGAAAATTTATTCGAAAGAAAATAAATATAGCCTTAGACTACGGTCAAGGTCAAAGGAAATACAAAAGCAAAAATAAATGGTTTTGAACATAAAAAGGGCGCCTTAACGCCATATACATATATAAATGTATATACCTTTGAATAAAGACTTGAATAAAAGATAATCTACGGGATTGTCATAACCTACGAGATTATAAATGAGGCTAAGGTCTACGGGACCAAAAAGACCTTCGAGTCCCAAATAGAAAGAAACGAAATGTTGGGGTCTCACCTTAATAATGTAAAAAGGTGAAAATATAAAGAAATAGCCTACGAGGCTAAGCGAAAGAACCTACGGATCAAAAGTATAAAACAACGAAACTGGTTGTAACTTTCCACGTAAAATAATAACGGGAGATAAAATTCGTATAAAAGCGATGGGTTTCGCTAAGTTAATTAGATGGGTTAAAAGCAAAGAGATTGTGAAAGGTCTGGTTGACAAAAGTGAAGAATTTCACTAAAATATTTAAACAGGTAAAAATGACAAAAGGATTCACAATTATTTAAATTGTGTTCCGTCACAAAAAATGGGTGAAGTCATTACCGAAATGACAATGGAGGGGGATAAACCCTTGGACGTAAATTCCTTGGAATTGACATGAGTAAAGAGAAAACGTGAAACTAAAATACAGTTTTAGTGAGAAATAATGTTTTAACAAATATGAATATTATGAAACAAATTCGGAAAATGGTTAATATCAAGGAATATAGATCCTAACACTGATAGGTGCAAGGCGATACATTCGAAGGAAAGATTTCGATAATGAAAAGTCGAAATAGACTTAAACATGACGTGATGTGATCACGGTTACAAAAGTGATATAGAATATACTCACGTTGTAACGTGAGTTATGAGATATGAAATCAGAAAAACACGCAAAAAGCCGGGTTGGCAATAAGATATACCCGCATGACGGGGCATAATGTGACGGCGACTAATCAGTTTAGCCGGTAAAACCTTTCAAAGTCGGAATAATGTTACGACTTATACAAAACGCCTATTGAAACCAGATTTGCTTGAAGTAAAACATGTTGAAAATAAATACAACCGAGTGATTAGATGACAACTTGGTCAAATAAGTGACTAAAATAAGAAATACAAGCTGAAGGTAATGGCCTACGAGGCCTTACATGTGGAAGGCGTATACGTCATACGTTTTAAAACCAAAACACATTAACATACTTCCCTGGTAAGAGTATTATGTGCGAGCAATGCTCAAGTGATCACCGAAACTAAGGTTCGGATGATCTAAACTAATAAAGAACATGAGAAAGGTTTCGGGGACGAAACCTCTTTAAGGGGGGTAGAGTTGTAACACCCCGAAAACGGGTTTGGTAATCAAACCACGTTAATACTAAAAGACGGGTAAAGTACCGTTAGTGGTAAAATTTACCGGTGAATATTAAGGTTTCTAAATAAATAGATCTAATGTTAAATAAAAAGGGGTGAAGGAATGTTTATGAGAAAATAAAGTTATGAAAGGCCCGAGTTAACGGGACTTAGAATGAAACAGGTTATAACCCCAGAACCTACTAAGTTAACTAGGAATAATTAACCTAGTTATTTATGTGTAATCAAGTGAATGAATAAAGATCAAGATTTTTAACCCTCTTTATAAAACTTCTAAATATGAGGGACTAAAAGTAGGCGACTTAGGAAATGTTTTAATTAAAACAATAATAAAAATCAAAACACACACATGTGTGTGTGTGGGTTCGATCGACCAGAAGCAAGAACAAGGGGCTCAAACCCTAACTCCAGCAAAATCAACAAATTGAAGGTCAAATCCAGCCCAAATCAGATGCATGAACACAAATTTGTGATTACCTAGTCATGGGGATTACAAGGTCTGTTGAATTTTGCTATTTAGTGATACTTTGAAACTATGATGAGAAATCATAGTCGAAATTCTGGAATGAATAATGAATCTATGAGCGTTGTTGTGATGAAATTCATGTTTAGAATCAAACCCTAGTTGAAAACTTGATGAATTTATGTTAAAAACTAGGGTTTGATGAATCCCCTTGTATGTGCTAAGTGGGTTTTAGCTAAATAATGAGGTTGATGATATGCTTGTGCTAGAAATCATCATAATTGATAGTTGAAGCGAAATACTTAAACAAATTTCAAATTTGAGTATTTGATTATACATGATTCAAAAAGGGCTTTGGAGGATGTAGCGAAAATTAGTGATTTATTTCACGAATATGGATGTTTGAAATCATGCTAACTACTAAATTAATAAGTAGAACTGGGTTGTATTAGGTGTTCGGGTGAATGCTAGTGATATGATGAAACGGGTTTCACTCGTATATGAGGAACCCTTAGTCCTTCTGAAATGAATGGGCAAATTAGTCTTGATAATCACATGAACAAGATAAAGTGTTAAAAACATAATAAACTCGGTTAGAACCTTGGGTGAGTTTGTGGCCTAAAAATACTGACAATCGAATAGTTGAAGAAATGCCTAAGTGAGTTCGTTGAACTCAGTTGTGCATTTCATAGATATTAAAAAGAGGCAGTTGACTTTTGAAAGTCAAACTGACCATTAATAAGATCGAATGAAAATTTTGATAGAAAATGCGTAAGGTGGAATAATCGTATTAAATTATGATTTAACTAACCACCTTGAAAACGATGATGATAGTTTGACGCGTAACAAGCTAGGTGGAAGTTTGGAGAAGGAAGCGGGTCAAATGAATTTAAGAAGGAAAAGAGAAGCATGGTTTGGATGCGAGGTAAGTGAAGCTTACGCCTTTTAATTTATTACCAAATACTTGATTTCGAGTATTGAATCTGAATTATATTGAGTAAACGAAACATGATGTTCCGGCACGATTTAAATGCGAGTCGGAAAAAGTGAGAAAGATAAGAAACCATGAATTATGGTAAAAAGGGTAAAAATGGTCAAATAGTAATCCGGACATGGACTAATGAATATATAAAAGGATTTGAAAGGACACCATTTGGCATTAGCCATAACGGGTCAAACAAAACGAGAACGATTCTTAAGTAAGATGAATTCAAAAGTAAACTGGGGTACGTTAAAGGGGGTGCAATGGTAATTAAATACCATCTCGAAATGATAATTAGTCATTTCGACTAAACGGGTCAAATGGTGTTGTTAACACCATTTGTCAATAATATTTGATGATCGCTTGTTGAGTTTTGTGATCACAGGAATTAACACATGGTTCGCATGGCTATTAACTAGAAATTAATAGCGAAAGGTATTTAAACGGGTCAATCTTATGACCCGAGCCAGGTACGCATGTTTAGAATTATAGCTAAAAGCGACATTTTGGTCAAATAATAGCGGAAGTCCTTCGTCGCATAAATGAAGGGCTAAAATTGACCAAAAAGCCCTTGAGGGGTAAATAGGGCAAACAACCCTTAAAGAGTTGTTTTGAAATAAGCGTCTTGTTAAATTGAGTCCTCGGAATTCATATAAAAATGGTGATAGGATGTAAACCAATAGAAGCATGATTTAAGTAAAAAAAATGTAGAATACTCGTAACGGGTCAAAACGAATATATATGCAAAACGAGTTAAAATTTCTTAAGGAACCCGTAAGGTTGAATCTTGTAAATTAGTAAACGGATATAACATGATAACCATGATGACCATGGTATTTTGAAGGAAAATAACAAGTTAGTTTGGTAAAGGCATGAACGGGTCAAAAGTGTCAAAATTGAATTTCAAGCCAAAAGCTCGAAATTTAAAATTTTGTAAATTCAGATGTCGGATTTTTACTCCATGAGATGGAGAATTAAATTACGAACGCGTAGGAAAAAGAATCGCGTAAAACGGAGGCTTAGATCAAAAGTTATGCCATTTTGAAGTTGGGTTTTGGTTGAAATTTAGCTGGGCAAATTTGCAGCACCAGCAACACACATTCTGTCAAATTGAGTCCGTGGCGTCGCGCCACGGCCAAAGGCTTTTGCCGTGGCGCACGGCGACGGGGTGAAATATTGTAATTTTTGATTTTTTTTGTTTATTTCGATTATTTGACCCAATTACCTTGTTGTACTTGTTATTTAACTATCAAAACTGACTTCTAAGTTGGTTTTGATCATAGGTGAATGTCGAGAGTCCCGGATGAAGATCAAGCGACGAGCAAGAACTGAACACACGTTAAATGAAGCTTCCGCGTCAAATCTTGATTTGTTTTGTTATAAGTGAATTATGTAAACACTTATAAATTTGTTTTTGAAATGTTGTAAACATATGGGAATGTTGGTATGACAAGTTTTTGTAAAGTCACATTTTAGCATTAAAATGTGTACTTAATTATTAAAATCTTGATTTATTAAGACGTGTGTTACAAGTTGGTAATCAGAGCTCAAGGTTAAAAGAATAAAGTGTTCGGTTCGAGGCTTGATCGCAAATCCAGTAAGTACAAGTATGTTAATGGTTTAGCATGATAAAGTGTTGTAAACAACACATAGGGTTATCGTGTAATACATGTTACCCCAATTAAAATGATTGCTATAGTTGACGAAATTTCGCGCGTTGACGCGTATAGTAGAAAAGACTTGTATTATAATACGGGCATCCATTAATGTCGAAATTACTAACTGTTGTAAATGTTTTAGTTGAAGGACACTCGTATATGAAGATAGCGAGAGTTTAACAAATCGCGGATTTGATAGAGGAAGGGTCCAAAGAGTATGCTCATCAAGGACCTAAATCGCGTAGTGATCGCGGACAAGGCTAATGGCAAGAGAAGCCCGTTAGGGCAAGCATTACCAGGTGCACATTTTAAATTTAATTGCATAAATAGTAATATGCAACAAATACGTAGAGATTGAAAGTTGCATATATAGATTAAAAACTTGGAAAAACCCGAATAGAAAATCTATCCGGGATATTGTTTCCAAGAGAAACAAATAGAGGCATTACTTACATGGGGTGTAATGTGAAAATAATAAAAAGGTCATGTATACCAGGTATTGATCGCTTACTCTGGCCAAGTAAGTGGTGAGCATGTGGTACCATGAACTTTTTATGATGGACATATTTACATCTGATGTAGTAACGACAGGGTGAGTGGGACAAATTAAAAAGTACCCAAATGAATCAAATGAGCAAAATATTTGATAATAATGTTAACGCACAGCCGGGTGACGGAAGCGTATTACATTAGGATAATGAGCCCGAGTGAAGGGACAAAGATTAATGTAAAATGATTAAGATATGCATTGGGAGGGGGTGTACTTACACTCGAACCCGGAGAATGCAAACATGTAAAATGATTAAGATATGCATTGGGAGGGGGTGTACTTACACTCGAACCCGGAGAATACAAACATGTAAAATGATTAAGATATGTATCGGGAGGGGGTGTACTTACACTCGAACCCGGAGAATACAAACATGTAAAATGATTAAGTTATGCATTGGAAGGGGGTGTACTTACACTCGAACCCCGGAGAATGCAAACATGTAAAATGATTAAGATATGCATTGGGAGGGGGTGTACTTACACTCGAACCCGGAGAATACAAATATGTAAAATGATTAAGATATGCATTGGGAGGGGGAGTACTTACACTCGAACCCAGAGAATACAAACATATAAAATGATTAAGATATGCATTGGGAGGGGGTGTGCTTACACTCGAACCCGGAGAATATAAACATGTAAAATGATTAAGATATGCATTGGGAGGGGGTGTACTTACACTCGAACCCGGAGAATGCAAACATGTAAAATGATTAAGATATGCATTGGGAGGGGGTGTACTTACACTCGAACCCAGAGAATATAAATATGTCTCTTAACGGGCCGTTTTGGTAAAACGTCAAACTTGAGGACAAAGGCGGAATATAAAAGTGAAGCGAAGTCTTAATGCATACCGGAAGGGTTGCAATAACAACGACATCGGTAAAACACCCGGTTGATGGGTAAGGATTTAAACACATGCGTAGACCGAGAAACGGGAACTCGGATGGAAAGTTAAAAGACTCAGGTTTTGAGTCAAGACTAAAAGACGACAAGATGATGTAAATAGAAATTTTGATAAATTATGTTCAACTATTTTAAAGTTGAACGGGTCGAACAAAGAATGAAGTTTGACATCCATAAATGATAAAATTTCACATGAATAAATCAAACGGGTTGAATATAATATAATGCCGGATGGCATGAGCAAGCGCAAGCTGGATAACGGTAGCATTAAAAGCAAAAGAATAATGAGCCCGGTAATGGGACATAATCAAATACGAATATAAGTAAACTGGATAATAGTGAGCATAAGATGAACCGATGCATAAATGACGTGAGAAGTCATAAAGTCGGAAAATTTATTCGAAAGAAAACAAATATAGCCTTAGACTATGGTCAAGGTCAAAGGAAATACAAAAGCAAAAATAAATGTTTTTGAACATAAAAAGGGTGCCTTAACGCCGTATACATATATAAATGTATATACCTTTGAATAAAGACTTGAATAAAAGATAATCTACGGGATTGTCATAACCTATGAGATTATAAATGAGGCTAAGGTCTACGGGACCAAAAAGACCTTCGAGTCCCAAATAGAAAGAAACGAATTGTTGGGGTCTCACCTTAATAAGGTAAAAAGGTGAAAATATAAAGAAATAGCCTACGAGGCTAAGCGAAAGAAGCTACGGATCAAAAGTATAAAACAAGGAAACTGGTTGTAACTTCCCGCGTAAAATAATAACGGGAGATAAAATTCGTATAAAAGCGATGGGTTTCATTAAGTTAATTAGATGGGTTAAAAGCGAAGAGATTGTGAAAGGTCTGGTTGACAAAAGTGAAGAATTTCATTAAAATATTTAAACAGGTAAAAATGACAAAAGGATTCACAATTATTTAAATTGTGTTCCGTCACAAAAATGGGTGAAGTCATTACCGAAATGACAACGGAGGGGGATAAACCCTTGGACGTAAATTCCTTGGAATTGACATGAGTAAAGAGAAAACGTGAAACTAAAATACAGTTTTAGTGAGAAATAATGTTTTAACAAATATGAATATTATGAAACAAATTCGAAAAATGGTTAATATCAAGGAATATAGATCCTAACACCGATAGGTGCAAGGCGATACATTCGAAGGAAATATTTCGATAATGAAAAGTCGAAATAGACTTAAACATGACGTGATGTGATCACGGTTACAAAAGTGATATAGAATATACTCACGTTGTAACGTGAGTTATGAGATATGAAATCAGAAAAACACGCAAAAGGCCGGGTTGGCAATAAGATATACCCGCATGACAGGGCATAAGGTGACGGCGACTAATCAGTTTAGCCGGTAAAACCTTTCAAAGTCGGAATAGTGTTACGACTTATACAAAACGCCTGTTGAAACAAGATTTGCTTGAAGTAAAACATGTTGAAAATAAATACAACCGAGTGATTAGATGACAACTTGGTCAAATAAGTGACTAAAATAAGAAATACAAGCTGAAGGTAATGGCCTACGAGGCCTTACATGTGGAAGGCGTATACGTCATACGTTTTAAAACCAAAACACATTAACATACTTCCCTGGTAAGAGCATTATGTGCGAGAAATGCTCAAGTGATCACCGAAACTAAGGTTCGGATGATCTAAACTGATAAAGAACGTGAGAAAGGTTTCGGGGACGAAACCTCTTTAAGGGGGGTAGACTTGTAACACCCCGAAAACGGGTTTGGTAATCAAACCACGTTAATACTAAAAGACGGGTAAAGTACCATTAGTGGTAAAATTTACCCGATGAATATTAAGGTTTCTAAATAAATAGATCTAATGTTAAATAAAAAGGGGTGAAGGAATGTTTATGAGAAAATAAAGTTATGAAAGGCCTGAGTTAACGGGACTTAGAATGAAACAGGTTATAACCCCGGAACCTACTAAGTTAACTAGGAATAATTAACCTAGTTATTTATGTGTAATCAAGTGAATGAATAAAGATCAAGATTTTTAACCCTCTTTATAAAACTTCTAAATATGAGGGACTAAAAGTAGGCAACTTAGGAAATGTTTTAATTAAAACAATAATAAAAATCAAAACACACACATGTGTGTGTGTGGGTTCGATCGACCAGAAGCAAGAACAAGGGGCTCAAACCCTAACTCCAGCAAAATCAACAAATTGAAGGTCAAATCCAGCTCAAATCAGATGCGTGAACACAAATTCGTGATTACCTAGTCATGGGGATTACAAGGTCTGTTGAATTTTGCTATCTAGTGATACTTTGAAACTATGATGAGAAATCATAGTTGAAATTCTGGAATGAATAATGAATCTATGAGCGTTGTTGTGATGAAATTCATGTTTAGAATCAAACCCTAGTTGAAAACTTGATGAATTGGTGTTAAAAACTAGGGTTTGATGAATCCCCTTGTATGTGCTAAGTGGGTTTTAGCTAAATAATGAGGTTGATGATATGCTTGTGCTAGAAATCATCATAATTGATAGTTGAAGCGAAATACTTAAACAAATTTCAAATTTGAATATTTGATTATACATGATTCAAAAAGGGCTTTGGAGGATGTAGCGAAAATTAGTGATTTATTTCACGAATATGGATGTTTGAAATCATGCTAACTACTAAATTAATAAGTAGAACTGGGTTGTATTAGGTGTTCGGGTGAATGCTAGTGATATGATGAAACGGGTTTCACTCGTATATGAGGAACCCTTAGTCCTTGTGAAATGAATGGGCAAATTAGTCTTGATAATCACATGAACAAGATAAAGTGTTGAAAACATAATAAACTCGGTTAGAACCTTGGGTGAGTTTGTGGCCTAAAAATAGTGACAACCGAATAGTTGAAGAAATGCCTAAGTGAGTTCGTTGAACTCAGTTGTGCATTTCATAGATATTAAAAAGAGGCAGTTGACTTTTGAAAGTCAAACTGACCATTAATAAGATCGAATGAAAATTTTGATAGAAAATGCGTAAGGTGGAATAATCGTATTAAATTATGATTTAACTAACCACCTTGAAAACGATGATGATAGTTTGACGCGTAACAAGCTAGGTGGAAGCTTGGAGAAGGAAGCGGGTCAAACGAATTTAAGAAGGAACAGAGAAGCATGGTTTGGATGCGAGGTAAGTGAAGCTTACGCCTTTTACTTTATTACCAAATACTTGATTTCGAGTATTGAATCTGAATTATATTGAGTAAACGAAACATGATGTTCCGGCACGATTTAAATGCGAGTCGGAAAAAGTGAGAAAGATCAGAAACCATGAATTATGGTAAAAAGGGTAAAAATGGTCAAATAGTAATCCGGACTTGGACTAATGAATATATAAAGGGATTTGAAAGGACACCATTTGGCATGAGCCATAACGGGTCAAACAAAACGAGAACGATTCTTAAGTAAGATGAATTCAAAAGTAAACCGGGGTACGTTAAAGGGGGTGCACTGGTAATTAAATACCATCTCGAAATGATAATTAGTCATTTCGACTAAACGGGTCAAATGGTGTTGTTAACACCATTTGTCAATAATATTTGATGATCGCTTGTTGGGTTTTGTGATCACAGGAATTAACACATGGTTCGCATGGCTATTAACTAGAAATTAATAGCGAAAGGTATTTAAACGGGTCAATCTTATGACCCGAGTCAGGTACGCATGTTTAGAATTATAGCTAAAAGCGACATTTTGGTCAAATATGTCACACCCCCAAAATCCACCTGCGGAGTACCACCGCTTGGAGGCGTGACTGACCAGGATCCAGCCACCAATCATATTGAACAAGCATATAAGTAGTTTTAAAAATCCAACCAATACAATTGGTGTTCAAACAAAACATAGTTAAGTTGCAAGCGGAAGCATAAGTCTTAAATCAAAACATAAGTTTAATTGTTTCATAGTTTAATGTGGACACACAGTCGTCCATATCCCACAACGATCCTCCTCCATGCAAGCTCCAGCTTAAGAACCTAAGGACCTGCAAAGCATGTAGTAACGAGTCAACAACTAGTTGAGTGAGTTCACGGTTGGGTGTTCGTTTTAAGTTGTTTCGAAAACAGTTTCCTTTAGCTGGCATCCTGCCGTGGGGGTTACCCCATAGTTAAAAACGTGACTTGTTTATTCCCGGTTACTCTGGCAATCCAGCCGTGGGGGCTACCCCGTGTAGTTATCTGGCATTTCGGCCGTGGGGGCTACCCCATGTATACACTAGACTCGTTACCATATCGACTGCTGACTGTAGTCATGTTTAAGTGCCCTGAAACTGTCAATGTCTATCATCATTGACGTGCCCCAGATCCATTAGTTCACGCCCGTCCTCTGCGGCCCGGTGTGAGGTTTGTCAGACCTAAATAGCGCTATCTAACTAATGACCCGCTCGCCATTGGCCCGGCGATTAAGTCGATATAAAAATGAGGGACTTCGTGATAGAGTTTTGGTCTAGTACGAGTTATCTGTCCGTGAGGACGAGGAATTACATTCCTGAACCTTTACTGTCCTACCCAAGGAGGACGAGGAACCCAGTTCCTTAACCCCAATTCCCGACCCCTGGGAATCCCATGCTTTGTAGAGGGTGTGAACTCACCTTGGTTTGCTCGGTAGTAACACAGAAAGGTCAATCAAGTCGCAAGTAGTCAATTACGTCCTAACATAGATACCATTTATAATCAGATTCAAACCAAGCAGTGCACGTACAAGTAACGATCATATAGTTTTATCGTGGCAGTTTCAACAACGGTGCACAGCATATTCAATTAACAACAGCACACTTGGCTCATAAGTTCGGTCCAACTTCTTAAGCCCAAAACACGTATTAAACAGTTAACACAGAAGCCCATAAGCCCGGCCCATTATCGTAGGCCCATAATTAAGCAAACCCAATAGGCGTGGTTTCGAGTCGCAACCGGACTCGCAAGCGTGGTTGCGGGTTATGCTGTTCGTGTTGATCATGGATGGTTGCGAGTCGCAACCTATGTCGCAACCGTGGTTTCGGCTGATCATGCTAAGGTTTCGAGTCGCAACGGGACTCGCAACCTGTGTCGCAACTGGTGGTCTCGGCTTGTAAGGCTGTGATTGCGAGTCGCAACCAGGGGTTCCGACTCCCCAGCACCTGCTGATCCTTCACAGTTTGTACTATCCAATGAAAATCATGCAGAATTATGTACTATCCACTAAACATGTTTTGTTGTCTAATATTTACCCAAAATGGATCAAACAGTGCAGATTTCAAATATTCAGCACACTTTCATTGCATATTCAAGTTGTTCTTCACTTATTCATCATGTTCTTCATATATTCAAAAACATATTCATAACACATTCAACCCTTGTTCAAGCACATCATGCATTATCCTAATTACAACATGAACAACTATCAAAACACTTGAACTTAATACCACAATTCGGTCCTATATTAAGCCGATTACATGACATATGTAAACCGGTTTCATGAACATCAACAACTAGTAGTTTAAACTTCATTTAAACACAAGATATCATAACCCATCATGCAATATATCCGAAATCAAGGCATGTTAACCGATTTATCACAATCATGCATATAATATCATCACCTGACAACAAATAGCTATTTTCTATCAAGCAAACCTCTTAGCAAGCAAACATAATGTCATGACCATCAATCCAAACACCAAAACACAACATGAATCACTAACATTCAACAATAAACATCAAGAACACTAACCGGTTGATGGGTTTTGAGGATGTGTGTGCGCTTCCAACAATCCGAGAGTCCAAAAATCCGAGAGTGAGGGAGTGAAGGTGATGTTTGGTTTCAAGGGTTTTTAGAGAGGGAAAGAGTGAGAGTGTGGGTGTGTGTTGATCAAAAATGACAAGGTTAGCTAGTGTGATATATATATATTAGTTCAAGTGGTGCACCCTAAAGGGTTTCGGATGAGGGTTTACGGCCCAAATGGCCCAACCGGCCAAAGGCCCAAACCGGCCTAATGGCTACTGTTCACTCGAGACCACATGGTCTCGAGTCGGGTCCTTGTTGTCTCGGGTCGCATACATACAAGCATACACATAAGCATAATATATAATCACCTAGAATGTTCGCTTATCTCATTAAACCAACATAGTTAACTAGTCACACGTTTAAGCATGTTACATCGAGATACAGATAAAAGGTTCTAAATTTCGAGTTGTCACATCATCCCCAAGTTGAAAGAAATTTCGTCCCGAAATTTGGTGGCACTCACTGAGGAAGCTAGTTAAGTCGTATGGTTTTCCCGGTTTTCCTGGGGTGTCACATCCTCCCCCCGTTGATCTGGAATTTCGTCCCGAAATTCCGTAGCTTCAGCCTCAGTAGTGGTTGTACCGTTTGCGAACAGTTGGGGATACTTTTGTTTCATCTGATCTTCGCGCTCCCAGGTGAACTCTGGGCCGCGACGTGAGTTCCAACGAACTCGTACAAGGGGTATTCTAGTGCTCTTGAGGACCTTAACATCCCGGTCCGTGATCTCGACTGGTTCCTCGACGAATCGTAACTGTTCGTCGATCGTGAGTTCCTTCAAAGGAACTACGTGGGTCTCATCTGATGGACACTTCTTCAGATTCGACACGTGGAAAACGTTGTGAACTGCACCGAGTTCCGCTGGTAAGTTTAGTCTGTAGGCCACCCTGCCTATTTTCTCAATGACCTCGAAAGGTCCAACGTATCGTGGGTTGAGTTTGCCGCGTTTGCCAAAACGAACCACACCCTTCCAGGGTGAGACTTTGAGTAGTACCCGCTCCCCAACCTGGAGCTCAAGTGGTTTCCTGCCCATGTCGGCGTAAACTTTCTGACGTTCGCGAGCGGCCGTCATGCGTTTTCGTATCTGAGCGATCTGCTCGGTTGTATCTACCACATATTCTGGACCAGTAATCTGACTATCTCCCACCTCTGCCCAGCAAAGGGGAGACCGGCATTTACGTTCGTACAATGCCTCAAACGGAGCAGCTCCAATGCTGGTGTGGTAGCTGTTATTGTACGAGAATTCCACAAGTGGCAGATGCTTTTCCCAGCGGTTGCCGAAGTCGATTACACATGCACGAAGCATGTCTTCTAAGGTTTGAATAGTGCGCTCGGACTGCCCGTCCGTCTGAGGATGGTACGCTGTGCTCATGTCTAATCGTGAGCCAAAGGATTTGTGCATTGCTTGCCACAGCTCTGAAGTAAAACGTGCATCTCGATCCGAGATGATGGAGGTGGGCACCCCGTGCCTCGAAACAACTTCCTTGAGGTAAATTTCTGCAAGAGTGGAGAACTTATCCGTTTCCTTAATGGCCAGGAAGTGTGCAGATTTTGTGAGTCGATCCACGATCACCCAAATAGTATCGTTCCCGCGCTGGGATCTAGGTAGGCCAGTAACAAAATCCATGGAAATTTGCTCCCATTTCCATTGAGGTATCTCTGGTTGTTGGAGCAGGCCTGATGGTTTCTGGTATTCCGACTTGACTCTCGCACAAGTCAAACACTTGCTGACGTAGGTCGCTATGTGGGCCTTCATGCTAGGCCACCAGTACGTAGTTTTGATGTCGTGGTACATTTTATCTGATCCAGGATGTACCGAGTAGCGAGACTTGTGTGCTTCATCCATCACAAGCTCTCGTAGGTTGCCATAGAGTGGGACCCAAACGCGTCCCGTTACGTAGTAAGCACCGTCTTCCTTCTGTTCTAAGCGTTGCCGCGATCCGCGTAGGGCTTCAGCCCTGACGTTTTCTGGTTTCAGTGCTTCTATCTGAGCAGCTCGTATCTGGGAGGGAAGACTAGAATGGATCGTGAGTTGTAAAGCTCGCACGCGCTTAGGCGCAGTGTCCTTCCGACTGAGGGCGTCAGCCACAACATTGGCTTTGCCCGGGTGATATCTGATTGCGCACTCGTAGTCATTCAGAAGTTCGACCCATCGTCGTTGTCGCATATTCAGTTCCTTCTGCTTGAAGATGTGCTCGAGGCTCCTGTGGTCAGTGTAGATCGCGCACTTGGTACCATACAGGTAATGCCGCCATAACTTAAGTGCAAAAACAACGGTTCCCAGCTCTAGGTCGTGCGTCGTGTAGTTCTTTTCATGAACCTTGAGTTGACGTGAGGCGTAGGCTATAACTTTATCTCGTTGCATCAACACGCAACCAAGACCTTGAATCGATGCGTCGCAGTAGACCACAAAGTCGTCCGTGCCTTCCGGCAAGGAAAGGATAGGTGCGCTACAAAGTCTATCCTTTAGGTGTTGAAATGCCAACTCCTGTGCGTTTCCCCAGCGATAAATAACGCCCTTCTGCGTTAGTGAGGTGAGGGGCTGTGCAATCTTAGAAAAATCCTTTATGAATCTCCGGTAGTATCCCGCCAAACCCAAGAATTGGCGTATTTCCTTTGGTGTACGAGGTGCTGGCCAGTTCTTTATCGAGTCTACCTTGGATGGATCAACGTGAATCCCATCCTTGTTCACCACGTGGCCTAGGAAATGGACTTCTCGAAGCCAGAAGTCGCATTTCGAGAACTTTGCATAAAGTTGTTCCGTTCGAAGGAGTTCCAGAATAAGTCGCAGATGCTGCTCATGTTCCTCCCGACTCTTGGAATAGATCAGGATGTCGTCGATGAAGACTATAACGAACTTGTCCAGGTAAGGCTTGCACACTCGGTTCATCAAGTCCATGAAAACCGCAGGTGCGTTTGTCATCCCAAAAGGCATGACCAAAAACTCATAGTGCCCGTATCGAGTTCTGAAAGCTGTTTTAGAGACGTCCTCTTCCCGGACTCTCAGCTGGTGATAACCCGACCTCAAGTCAATCTTCGAATAGTAGCTCGACCCTTGCAACTGGTCGAATAAGTCGTCGATACGCGGTAGAGGATAACGATTCTTCACCGTCACCTTGTTGAGTTCCCGGTAATCGATGCACATTCTGAAAGTACCGTCTTTCTTCTTCACAAATAACACTGGAGCTCCCCAGGGCGATGAGCTAGGACGAATAAAACCCTTATCCAGGAGCTCTTGCAGTTGCGTGGAGAGTTCCTTCAACTCTGATGGAGCTAAACGATAAGGTGCACGAGCTATAGGCGCAGCTCCAGGAGCTAGTTCGATCTGAAACTCGACTTGGCGATGAGGCGGAAGACCAGGTAGTTCCTCAGGAAATACCTCTGGATAATCGCGTACAACTGGGAAATCTTCTATCTTCTTCTCTTTCTCCGTGGTGTCAGTAATAAGAGCCAAAATAGCAGTGTGGCCCTTTCGCAAGTACTTTTGGGCCTTAAGGAGAGAAATGACGTTCTCAACAGCACTCCTCTTGTCGCCATGAATTATGAGAGGTTCACCATCGGGACCTGGAATACGGACAACCTTCTTGTTGCAAAGAATCTCTGCTCGGTGTTGGGATAACCAATCCATCCCAATGACAACGTCGAAACTACCCAAGACAATAGGAATGAGGTCGATAGAGAAGGTTTGGTCAGCGAGAATAAGTTTACAACCTTTGACTACGTGTGTGGCCTCTAAACTCTTACCATTTGCTAGCTCTACGGTGTGCTTGTTGTTCAAAGGTGTTGGAATACGCTTAAGCATTCGACTAACTTCTAGTGACACGTAGCTAGTATCGGCACCCGAATCAAATAAAACTGAAACATAAAAGTCGTCGAGAAGGAACTTACCCGCCACAACATTGGGGTCGTTCCTTGCTTCACCTTGGCCGATCACAAACATCCGCCCCCTGGCGCCATTGTTGTTGTTGTTCCCATTGTTACCATTCCCCTGATTGTTGTTATTGTTGTTGTTGTTCTGGTTCCTGTTCAGTTGGGGACAGTCTCTCTTGAAGTGGCCCTCAGCTCCACACTGAAAGCACCCTTTGTTATCACCCTGTTGCTGTTGCTGGCGCTGGTTCTGTTGAGTTTGCTGACGATGCTGATTGGCGGGGTATAAGCTCCTGCAATCCTTTGCAGCGTGACCAGGCTTGTTGCACCGATGACAGTTGCCCCTGGTGCATGGCCCGCTGTGGTGCAGACTGCAGCGATTGCATTTGGGATGATTTCCTTTGTATCCACCACCAGACGATTGTTGATTAGGGCTTTTGTAGTCCTCAGTCTTTCTCTGCTGAGACTGGGACTGAACTGAAGTCGAACCCTTACTCGAAGTTCCATCCCATTTCCGTTTGTTGTCACTAGAGGTACCAGTAGTAGTTGCAGCGCCAATGCGTTTTGGTAACTTGTTCTGCTCCACCGCTTGATCCGTGAGACGGTGAGCCAACTGTACAGTTTGCTGGTAGGTAGCGAGGTTCGCTGAAGTCACATGACTTTGGATCTCTGGCACTAAGCCCTGAAGAAACAGTTCGATGCGTTTGATGGGAGGATCCACCATAGTAGGGCACAGAATTGCCAGTTCGTTCGACCTTTTCACATAAGCCTCAATCTCCGACCCCGTCATCTTGAGGTTGAAGAACTCCACCTCGAGTTTGTGAATCTCATCACGGCTGCAGTATTCTTCCTTGATCATTTCCTTAAAAGTTTCCCATGGGGTGGCGTTGGCAGCAACCAACCCTAGCATCTGAACTTGAGCGTTCCACCATGTGAGGGCCAAACCCTCGAGAGTACCCGTAGCATACTTCACCCTGCGCGCCTCAGGGCATTCGCACATTTCGAAGACAGATTCTAGTTTCTCAAACCAGTGTAGGAGTCCTACTGCTCCTTCAGTGCCGCTAAAAGTAGTTGGCCGGCAGTCCATGAAAGTCTTAAAAGTGCACACGGGTGGCTGAACGTGCTGACCTATCGTAGGCGAAAGAAAAGACAGAGTTTAACACAAAGGTTGGTTCACGAGGGTAGGATCCTAAAGGTCCTAGATTGAGTTCGGACTGCAGGATATACCTCCTGCGTGTGCAGCTGCAAGTGCTGCGGCAACTCGTTCGTTGATCAAAGCCGTCAACTGGGCTTGTGTCATGTTAACGCGTCCAGACATGATCTTCACATCAAGAAGAACGTAAGTGAGAGGGGTTCGCAAAAGTACGATGTCAGAAGCGAGTAAGTGCACACGTGTTCAAGCAACAATAGTCATACTAACCAAGCATACCATGAGCAATGTACTATGTATCTAACAAGTAGGTAATATACAGACCATATCACCTAGAATGTCGAGCCTTGCATGTGGAGTGAAGCATCGTTGTGGACCGTTGAGCACTGTACAGGTTATAGTCTGATTTTAATAAAAAACGTTTTCTCCTTTATTAAAACCAAGTTCTCTATAACCAATGGCTCTGATACCAATCTGTCACACCCCCAAAATCCACCTGCGGAGTACCACCGCTTGGAGGCGTGACTGACCAGGATCCAGCCACCAATCATATTGAACAAGCATATAAGTAGTTTTAAAAATCCAACCAATACAATTGGTGTTCAAACAAAACATAGTTAAGTTGCAAGCGGAAGCATAAGTCTTAAATCAAAACATAAGTTTAATTGTTTCATAGTTTAATGTGGACACACAGTCGTCCATATCCCACAACGATCCTCCTCCATGCAAGCTCCAGCTTAAGAACCTAAGGACCTGCAAAGCATGTAGTAACGAGTCAACAACTAGTTGAGTGAGTTCACGGTTGGGTGTTCGTTTTAAGTTGTTTCGAAAACAGTTTCCTTTAGCTGGCATCCTGCCGTGGGGGTTACCCCATAGTTAAAAACGTGACTTGTTTATTCCCGGTTACTCTGGCAATCCAGCCGTGGGGGCTACCCCGTGTAGTTATCTGGCATTTCGGCCGTGGGGGCTACCCCATGTATACACTAGACTCGTTACCATATCGACTGCTGACTGTAGTCATGTTTAAGTGCCCTGAAACTGTCAATGTCTATCATCATTGACGTGCCCCAGATCCATTAGTTCACGCCCGTCCTCTGCGGCCCGGTGTGAGGTTTGTCAGACCTAAATAGCGCTATCTAACTAATGACCCGCTCGCCATTGGCCCGGCGATTAAGTCGATATAAAAATGAGGGACTTCGTGATAGAGTTTTGGTCTAGTACGAGTTATCTGTCCGTGAGGACGAGGAATTACATTCCTGAACCTTTACTGTCCTACCCAAGGAGGACGAGGAACCCAGTTCCTTAACCCCAATTCCCGACCCCTGGGAATCCCATGCTTTGTAGAGGGTGTGAACTCACCTTGGTTTGCTCGGTAGTAACACAGAAAGGTCAATCAAGTCGCAAGTAGTCAATTACGTCCTAACATAGATACCATTTATAATCAGATTCAAACCAAGCAGTGCACGTACAAGTAACGATCATATAGTTTTATCGTGGCAGTTTCAACAACGGTGCACAGCATATTCAATTAACAACAGCACACTTGGCTCATAAGTTCGGTCCAACTTCTTAAGCCCAAAACACGTATTAAACAGTTAACACAGAAGCCCATAAGCCCGGCCCATTATCGTAGGCCCATAATTAAGCAAACCCAATAGGCGTGGTTTCGAGTCGCAACCGGACTCGCAAGCGTGGTTGCGGGTTATGCTGTTCGTGTTGATCATGGATGGTTGCGAGTCGCAACCTATGTCGCAACCGTGGTTTCGGCTGATCATGCTAAGGTTTCGAGTCGCAACGGGACTCGCAACCTGTGTCGCAACTGGTGGTCTCGGCTTGTAAGGCTGTGATTGCGAGTCGCAACCAGGGGTTCCGACTCCCCAGCACCTGCTGATCCTTCACAGTTTGTACTATCCAATGAAAATCATGCAGAATTATGTACTATCCACTAAACATGTTTTGTTGTCTAATATTTACCCAAAATGGATCAAACAGTGCAGATTTCAAATATTCAGCACACTTTCATTGCATATTCAAGTTGTTCTTCACTTATTCATCATGTTCTTCATATATTCAAAAACATATTCATAACACATTCAACCCTTGTTCAAGCACATCATGCATTATCCTAATTACAACATGAACAACTATCAAAACACTTGAACTTAATACCACAATTCGGTCCTATATTAAGCCGATTACATGACATATGTAAACCGGTTTCATGAACATCAACAACTAGTAGTTTAAACTTCATTTAAACACAAGATATCATAACCCATCATGCAATATATCCGAAATCAAGGCATGTTAACCGATTTATCACAATCATGCATATAATATCATCACCTGACAACAAATAGCTATTTTCTATCAAGCAAACCTCTTAGCAAGCAAACATAATGTCATGACCATCAATCCAAACACCAAAACACAACATGAATCACTAACATTCAACAATAAACATCAAGAACACTAACCGGTTGATGGGTTTTGAGGATGTGTGTGCGCTTCCAACAATCCGAGAGTCCAAAAATCCGAGAGTGAGGGAGTGAAGGTGATGTTTGGTTTCAAGGGTTTTTAGAGAGGGAAAGAGTGAGAGTGTGGGTGTGTGTTGATCAAAAATGACAAGGTTAGCTAGTGTGATATATATATATTAGTTCAAGTGGTGCACCCTAAAGGGTTTCGGATGAGGGTTTACGGCCCAAATGGCCCAACCGGCCAAAGGCCCAAACCGGCCTAATGGCTACTGTTCACTCGAGACCACATGGTCTCGAGTCGGGTCCTTGTTGTCTCGGGTCGCATACATACAAGCATACACATAAGCATAATATATAATCACCTAGAATGTTCGCTTATCTCATTAAACCAACATAGTTAACTAGTCACACGTTTAAGCATGTTACATCGAGATACAGATAAAAGGTTCTAAATTTCGAGTTGTCACAAAATAATAGCGGAAGTCCTTCGTCGCATATATGAAGGGCTAAAATTGACCAAAAAGCCCTTGAGGGGTAAATAGGGCAAACAACCCTTAAAGGTTGTTTTGAAATAAGCGTCTGGTTAAATTGAGTCCTCGGAATTCGTATAAAAATGGTGATAGGATGTAAACCAATAGAAGCATGATTTAAGTAAAAAAAATGTAGAATACTTGTAACGGGTCAAAACAAGTATATATGCAAAACGAGTTAAAATTTCTTAAGGAACCCGTAAGGTTGAATCTTGTAAATTAGTAAACGGATATAACATGATAACCATGATGACCATGGTATTTTGAAGGAAAATAACAAGTTAGTTTGGTAAAGGCATGAACGGGTCAAAAGTGTCAAAATTGAATTTCAAGCCAAAAGCTCGAAATTTAAAATTTTTTAAATTCAGATGTCGGATTTTTACTCCATGAGATGGAGAACTAAATTACGAACGCGTAGGAAAAAGAATCGCGTAAAACGGAAGCCTAGATCAAAAGTTATGCCATTTTGAAGTTGGGTTTTGGTTAAAATTTAGCTGGGCAAATATGCAGCACCAGCAACACACATTCTGTCAAATTGAGTCCGTGGCGTCGCGCCACGGCCAAAGGCTTTTGCCGTGGCGGGCGGCGACGGGGTGAAATTGTGATATATGTGCTTGTGTAATCATTGTACAGACTCTGAACAATCCAATATTAATAAAACAATGTGTTTTGACCCCAATGTTTGTTATTTGTGTTTGATATTATGCACGTTTTGGTTTTTGATCGATTTTGAACTCTATATCGCTTTCTGGAAAGTTATACGCAAACTGATGCGTAAACGTAATCAGTTTAACGCGACAAACACTCCGGAACAGAAACATATGCTTAACATACCTTAAATAACCTTTACATAACTTAGAAATAAGTTCTAAAAGGTTTGGTATGGCAAAAACAAGTTTATTCGCTCACAGGGACAAACACTCCGGAACAGAAACATATGCTTAACATACCATATATAACCTAAACATAGCTTAGAAATAAGCTTTGATAGGTTCGGTGTGCGAAAACATGCTTATATGATCTTACAGGGACTAAAAGTGTCAAAAACGGCGTAAGTTTGCATTTACGCGCATATCTTACGTTCTGACCACATCTGGACACCCAAAATTTTTGTACACACTAAAATATTTTTATTTTAGTGGTCGGCATGCAAAAATACCATTCGTCGCTTAATTTGGTTCGTTTTCGCGTCCGTTCGAGTTTCGTCGTAATTAACCGAACAACGTGACCGTACGACCAAACGAACCGACATCTGTGATATTTCCGGGCATATTTCAGGTCCCCTACACTTTGACGACTTTGTAGAGCCTTGAAAATGACTTTACGGAGGTTAAAAACATCGAAAACAAGCTTAAACACGTGCAGGGACCATTTATGTAAATTTTGAACCTTCCAACCTACACCCTCGCGCTACGCGACGACCCTAAGGCCTCCCTGTCACGCGACGCTAGCATCAGATCTGGGCAAAATCATGTTTTTCAGCAACAACATGATAATTCAGGGGCCAATCTTGCAATTCCTTTGTGTGGTGACCAAGTTAGCAGCTCTCCAAGGCTTCTAATCTGCTTGTAACATTTGTATGGCCATAATTTCTTGCTTGGAGGCTACACAAACATGTGGCATGATCTTGTGAACTTGCAACAAGTATAAATAGCATGCCAAACCTCCTCATTCTTTGCTCATTCCTCTCATTTATCTTCTCTAATCTGAATTGGAGCTTCCACAAGTATTAGGAACTTCCTCTTTGGTTTTCTTGTCTTCTTTCTTCAAGCATTGGACTCTTGTGAGTATTCATTCATGCTTGTTCTATATGTTAGTGCAGAAAGTCAAACAGTTTGGCCAACAGTTTGACTTTCGGTTTTGACCATCAATTGGTCAAGTCAAAGTTCAATTGAACTTTGCAACGTGATTGTAATCACGATGGTTATAATCCTTAGTGATTATGCCTACTGATTACCACGTTAACTAGGTGAAGTGACCAGCCAAAGTTTCGGTCAAAATGCGTTTTAGCACACATTTTGCAACGGAACTACTTTTAGGTATCAAAACACTTTGTTTTGATACCAAATCAGTTTTCTAAGTAGGTTAAACATGTTTTGACATGTTTAACTCGTCACTATTAGTATAGTGCTTGTCTAGGGTCGTAAGTTAAGCGGTCTAAACAACCGCTTAGACTTTCGAACCCGACCCGTTTGGTCGATCATTAGGATCCAACCAAGCATGTTTAGTGATTATAGTTGCATAGGGAATAACCTCTGAGGTTATACCTTATGATCACCTAGGATTGGTTAGTCATTTGCTAGTTAGCTTGTATGCCCATAGAAAATGACCAAAACGCCCTTTTGAAGAAATAATCCGTATCTTGCATATGTGAACATATTTTTGACATCTAATCTGATTTAGTAACATGTTTAGGTATAATTGGGCATGTAAGACTTAACATAGCACATAGTTAACCATCCGAACATAGTTTTGCGCAAACGACGCATTATAGTAGCTTATACTACCATAATGGGTCGAAACGGGTCAAAAGCACTTAGGTAGACTTTCAAATCAGAATGTTAGCTCTATTAAATCATACCATATGAGTTCAATTACTCATTTGATTTATAGAACATCATTCTATCCTATCTCCCGATTTAGGATCCGATTATTAACATAGTTACCTATACTAGGTGCCTTGTTGATTCCGTGATACTTGGAGCTTAATTTGGTCTTATTCTCAAGACTAATAAGCAATCCCAAGTGAGTACATAGTTCCCCTCTTTTACCGCTTTCAAATATTTTGGGGTGAAACACTTGTGCATACATGTTACTTTCATGCTTTCTTTGCTTTTATGACATAATCATGCTAGTTTCATCTAGTACACATATAGTACATGTTTTCAATCATGTTTTGCTATGTATGTTTACTTAGCATGCTATCACATTGATTTCATAAACACCTTTGCTATGTATGTTTACTTAACATGCTAGCACATTGATTTCATAAACATTTTTGCTATGTATGTTTACTTAGCATGCTAGCACATTGATTTCATGAACATTTCTACTATGTATGTTTATTTAGCATACTTAGTACATGGTTTTCACATGCTACATTGGTTATGACATTTGATATGTTTAATCGGAACAATAATACATTCATTAACATTAGCTACGCCGCTCGGTAGTATGTAATGGTACCACAGGAATTGACAACTCCCGTTTTCGACTTCCTAGGTTTGTTTGGAAGTTAGGAATGACAGAATCCGATATACATAACTTAGATGGACCTTTAATTTATTTAAAGGTTTGTCGCCACAGTCGCAAGGCTTGAATGTATGCGAATAAACACTACTGCATAAATGTTTGTAATCATAAAGCATTGCTTTCTGCAAAACATAACATTTGATTTAAACTTGGGTTTATTCAAAAGCATTGTTTTGTACATTTTCCTACGGGGTTGAATAACTACTAGTTATTCACCGTACATAACATTGATTATCACATTAACATTTTCCCGTAGTTAAGTAGATACTTTCTACTTGCTATGCATTACATTTGTTTATACATGATACAGTTCACACATAACATTGTACATGGTTTATACATAAAACATTTTAACATTAAACAAGACATTTTGGTTGGTTATTGATAAGTGACTTATGTAACGGGGCTATGTGTTATATGATAAAAGCATGGTGGATACGCCGCTGGCACTTCCTATATATAAGTGCTTTTATTGTATTATACATTGTTGCGTTATCTAAGCCACTTGACAAAGACATGAAACATTTTTCACAAGGACACAACATTTTTATACAAAGTAAACATTTTACACAAATTTACTTTTACTTCGATGTTCATTTATCCATGCATATTTCTTTCATATCATTTTATTTTCATATCGATTTTCACATGATTTCATAAAAGAAAACATTTTACAAGGTCATGACTACTTTTTGTTAAACCCTTCTTTAAACTACAAGTCATGAATCTTGCATAAACAAAACCTATGTATCTCACAGGCATTTTTATGCTGACGTACCTATTTTCGCATGTGTTTCAGGTGCTAATGCATGATGATGCTTGTGCTACACTTAGGCGGACTTGGGCCTTAGTGACTTAAAAGACAATTATTATGTTATGTTTTATTTAAATTCCAAGACAATGTAAACATTAATCTTAATAATACAAAAGTTTAATTACCATGGTTGTTGAAACAATAATTCTGTCGCATCACTCCCCGACGTTTCCGCCACGGTTTGTTGTTTTAACGCGGTCGGGGTGTGACAGAAATATTGATTTTTTTGATTTTTTTTTGTTTATTTCGATTATTTGACCCAATTACCTTGTTGTACTTGTTATTTAACTATAAAAACTGACTTCTAAGTTGGTTTTGATCATCGGTGAATGTCGAGAGTCCCGGATGAAGATCAAGCGACGAGCAAGAACCGAACACACGTTAAATGAAGCTTCCGCGTCAAATCTTGATTTGTTTTGTTATAAGTGAATTATGTAAACACTTATAAATTTGTTTTTGAAATGTTGTAAACATATGGGAATGTTGGTATGACAAGTTTTTGTAAAGTCACATTTTAGCATTAAAATGTGTACTTAATTATTAAAATCTTGATTTATTAAGACGTGTGTTACATTTTACATGTTTGTATTCTCCGGGTTCGAGTGTAAGTACACCCCCTCCCAATGCATATCTTAATCATTTTACATGTTTGCATTCTCCGGGTTCGAGTGTAAGGTTCTGTTTGTTTTTTGGCCAGAAGTACTTCTGGCCACTTATGTCTGCGCCGCGCAGACGCGGGCAGACGTTTGGATGCTGCAGATTGTTTGTTTTCTCGCAGACCTTTCATTAAAAAAGGTCTGCGAGACCTCTTCACCACACAGACATGTTCCATCCACTTCCATCCTCTTCCAACCTCTTCTCCTCTTCTCCCTCTGCCACCACCATCTCCACCTCCGACCTCCTCTGCCACCACCATCTCCACTCCGACACCATCTCCACCTCCGACACCATCTGCTCCACCTCCACTCCGCCACCACCTCCGCCGCTCCAGCCCCAAATCGAAATCACAAACAAAACCCCCAAATCTGCTCCACCTCCACCTCCACTCTGCCACCACCTCTACTCCACCTCCGACATCTGCTCCACCTCCACTCCGCCACCACCTCCGACATCATCATCAACATCACAAACAAAACCCCCAAATCGAAAACCCTCATCATCATCAACATCGATCGCAAACAAAACCCTAAATCGAAAACCCTCATCATCATCATCATCGACATCTAGAACGAAGAGAGAGAGAGAGATCGTAGAGAGAGAAGGGGCGGCAACGGTGGTGGGTTTTGATGGCGATGGTGGAACGAAGAGAGAGAGACCGTAGAGAGAGAGAGGGGGCGGCAGGAGAGAGAGAGGGAAATAAGAGAGAGAGATCGGCGGTGGTGGTGGGTTTTGATGGCGGTGGTGGTGGCCGACGTGGTGGTGGCGGATGGTTGTGGCGGTGGTGGTAGATGGCAGAGAGAGAGAAGAGAGAGGAGAAGTTCTGTGGTTTTCAATGGTGTGAAGAGGTTTTTATGTAAAAAAAACAAACCCTCTTTTCCTTGCTGACTGCAGACATTTGGTCCACCTCTTCTCTGCAGATGTGGTCCGCAGGCAGACCTTTTCCTGCAGAAAAAACAAACACCACCTAAGTACATGTCACACCCCAAAATTATCAGAGCTGGCGTGACTGGACTGGTATCTTCATTGCACAGCGGAAGCAAATAAGCTACGACTTCTAGAAAATGAACGCCCACTAAGTACTCGAATCCTCAATGGTTCTCCTATTCCAACAGTGCCATAATTTCTGAAATGCAACCTGAGAAAGAAACATGCGAAAAGTCAACATAAAGTTGAGCGAGTTCATAGTTTGTTTGTAAAAGATTTGAAATAAATCTTTTGAATAACCGGTTTGTGAGATATTATTGAGAAAACGAATTTAGAAATCATTTTCTTGTCAAGTTAAATGGAAACTTTGTATTCGTATAACTTCGTATTTCTAACGCATTATGTTCATAGAACCATGTATTTGTAAACTCTTGTATTTGTAAAATTTGTATAACCGTCAATGCCCACCCTGACTTTGACTTCATGCCCGCATAATCCCTATGCTTTGAATTTGTATAAAACAAGGTATGTAATTTGTAAAACCCCGGTATGAA
Source organism: Helianthus tuberosus (assembly GCA_030545235.1). Classification (NCBI taxonomy): domain Eukaryota; kingdom Viridiplantae; phylum Streptophyta; class Magnoliopsida; order Asterales; family Asteraceae; genus Helianthus; species Helianthus tuberosus. Next base: position 103,577,347 of record CM060372.1, read on the forward strand.
AAGCATTTATGAACAAATTAAATTAAGGTTTTGCAAGGAGATTAAAACATGTGAAAGCATAGGGAGCACTCGAATGAGTAGGCTTATACCCTTGTCGATTTTCCTCGACTGTGTCGATTAACCTCGACTGTGTCGATTAACCTCGACTGTGTCGATTTACCTCGACTGTGTCGATTACCCTCGACTGTGTCGATTCACCTCGACTGGGACACCGAAGCACTCAAGTGGTCACAAGTACCATGACTGGGGTTCGGCCGTACCCGTTAGATCTAACCTTCGTCCCTAATTAAGAATTTAGGGCATTTCAAATTTAATCTATGCTCACATGATTTAATAGTTCATTTCATACTGTTTAAACATTCGTAACATGTATTTTACCCCAGCCTCTAAGGCTGAACCTCCCCAGCCTCTAAGGCTAACTCCCCAGTCTCTCCATATTATCACCAGACGATCCATCCCTAGTCATGAAAATCATTCACATTTCGATAATACGCATTTGTTTTGTAAAAAAAAAAAACCGGTATATTTAGTATAATCCATTCGTAAACCATTTGAGTTCCTTGAAATCCGTTCGTAACAAGATTTAAAAATATGAGTTTTCGTTCATTCAAAAACTTTGTATGTTCTTGCAAAACGTGCTTTGTCTAGAATATGCAATCTTTGTTCATCGAAAATTTTGTATGTTTCTGCAAAACGTGCATGTCTTTCCACCCCGAAAACATTTATAAAAATGTAAAACCGTAAAAATGTGGGGTTATGAACTCACCTGAATTGCCTTGTGCAAAGCTAGCTAATTACGACTTCGTGATGTCGTTTCCAAGACTTGACTTGCTAGCATGCATTCTAAATTATTCCTAACACGGAATATCTTATAAGTTACTAAATAAACACAGTAACTAAACTACGTGTCACCGAGCTCTACCGAATTGTTAACCGAACGATTCAACGGTAAGTTGTTAACTTAAATGAAACGAAGAAGTTATACTCGTTAGCTCGTTTAACGTCGATAATAACTAATAAGTCTTGAAAAGACTTGATTCTCGAGATATTTGAAAGTAAATAAATATTTATATCAAAATATATAAATATATCGTTAAGATCGCTCGTCGTCCCGAGAAGTCGTTTGTGCATATAGATGTATTCGTATGAAAGTAATATATAATAAACTCGTATTATATATATTACGTCTTGTATATATTTGCCAAAATATATGTATATGAGTCGCTTGATGTTTGAAATAAACATAAAACTATGTTTATTTTTATAAGAGAAATCGTTATTGTTGGGTACTAGAAATAAATATATAAAATATATTTATTTTTGTAAAAACGAATTCATGTCATTTGATCTTTGGAATAAATATAAAAACTATATTTATTTTATAAAACGAATTCGTGTCGTTTGATATTCGAAAAAAATATACAAACTATATTTAAGTTTACAAAAGAACCGTCGTCTTGTTTAATGTTCGAAATAAATATATAAACTATATTTATTTGTAATAACGAATTCGGGTTATCGCCGTTTAAAACAATATAAGTAATTAAATTGATTTTTATAAAAGGTTTGTAGAATTTCCAAGTTTTAAAATAAATATAATATCTATATTTATTTGTTTTAAATGATTTCCGAATAGTCGTTGCTTTCGAAAGTTGTAAAGTGTCGTCGATTTTCGTATTTGTTTTACTAAAAGGTTATTTGAATCCGATGTTATGTTTCATAAAAACGCTTTATTTTACTGATTTTATCGAAAAACGGGCAGAGTTTCCTCTGTTTTTGGACGCCCCGACAACACAAGTTGTCGTTAAAATTTCAAAATTCAATTAATAATTAATCAATCAAAATATATCAACCTTTGCCAAATACGTCAAATTATAAACCATTATTTTAATCGCTCGGTTCAAGCTCGTTTCTCACGTATTTAATAAAATTATGAAATAATGAAATAAAACGCGTCGTTAATCTTTACCATCTTCTCGTGTCGAAACGTCGAACCACTTGACCGAGTTGACCGGCTGAGTTGACTGAGTCGACTCACTGAGTTGACTGAGTTGACTCGCTGAGTTGATCGAGTCAACCGGGTTAACCGAAATTAACCGAGTTAACTGAGTTAACCGGGTTTGACCCGAGTTGACCGAGCCAAAACTGACCAAGATGACCCGAACCGAGCCAAATCTGACCCGAACCTATCCGTGGACCCGTTGACTGCCTTTGACTTGTGTTGACCAGCTTTGACCCACTTGGAACCGCACCCAAAACCTGAACCGAAACATACAAGTCCAGAACCGTCATCTGAACTGAACCGATGCTCTCGAGCCGCCCAAAACTGACCCGTGCCGAAACAATCTAACCTGAGTCGAGATGGGACCCGAACCAGAACCGAGTCGAACCACAGCCGCAGAAGCTGAGTCGAGCACCCAGCTCTACTAAACCACCATCACCGTTGTTTGACGTTTTCCGATGACCAGAGCTCGCCGCCGCCGTTCGTAAGTCGCCGGTGACCCTTTTTATTGTCGGAATCGCGTAGATCGGAGGGGGGTAGGGGTGTTTACCGGTAAATTTGTCGGACAACGGCAAGGACCGCCGGATAAACAAACCGACCGCCGGTCCGTGTCTCCAACCGTCGGATATTTTCTCCTTCTCTCTATCTCCTTCTCTCTCTCTCTCCTCGGCGTCTGACCGTCGCTCACCACCACCCGACATTGGTGGTGGTGGTCCGTTGCTGATCGAAGAAAAAAGGGGGGTGGGTGTCTGTTGTATGTAATCGAGAGGAGAGGGGTAGAAGAGATGAGGGTGTTTGCGTGAAATAGTAGTCGCCGGTGGCCGGTCGGAGGTCCGGCTCCGGTCACCGGAGGTGTCGTCTAGAGAGGGAGAGAGCTGAGGACTGTGGGTGTGAGTTTGTGAGTGTTTGTTTCATCTGCACAAATGAAGAATCAAGGGTATAGTCCCCTTATATACTTAGGATTTTTGTTAATGGGCTTTGGGCTTGGGCCCAAGGCCCACAAGTCCAATCCCGTGTTTTAAGGGTCCGTCTACACATACGAACCCGCTTTCACACCTGTTTTTCTTAAAATTGTCGCAAATTATTATTTTTAAAATTGGAGGACGTAAAATAGTGTTGGTAGTCGTGGTTGACGCGTTCGTTCGCCACTCACGGTAAAAATCATGAAATTTGAGTCGTTGTCGTTGTAATCCGTTTTTCGATCCGGTTTCGACTACGGGTATTAAAATTCGAAAACGAAACCAAATATATCATAATATATTAATATCGAGACGAAATTCGAGTCCGGTGCTTCCGTTTCGTCGTTGTTTGTTGGTGCGTTACTGTTTCCGCGTTCTTCGTTCACGTCTGCGTTTTGTGTCGTTCGGAAGCACGATAAATATGAAAAACTAAATTTATAAACACAAAATACTCATATAAGATTCATACTTGTCGGCGTTGTCAGTATTTCGTACGGTGTCAGTTCGTTGTCGTTTGATGTTCCGCAGATTCCACGCGAATCTTCATACGCGTACTGTAAAATCGAATAAACATTCCTAGGCACCAAAAAGGCCTAATTAAGTTAATTTGTGTTGTAAACACTATTTATTATCGCGTTAATCACCTGTTAAACACGTAATTAAGGGCCGTAAATCACCGGTTGTCACATTCTCCCCCTGTTAATGAAATTTCGTCCTCGAAATTTAGACTACGTTAACTCCTTAGAGTTACGTTATGTGTAGGTAAATACGAATAGTATCAAAGTGGATGACCACGAAATCAGATCAAGACTAATTCAAATCATGTGAATTCAAGGACATTCCTCCCCAATAGGAACCCAACGGTTTAAAAGAAATGTGTTTCAGCAGTTGATGTCAAAGGAAATAAGACGTATAGATACAGTCACTAGTGAGATTAAGTTAACAAGGATCCAACAATGAACATGAACTTCATCCAGTCGAATTCCATATGAACGTTTACAACATGTAAATGAGTTCTAGAAGCAATAACATCCACTGGATGAACTTAGAATCAACAATCTCAAATATAATAGTTTGCGTGAAACGCTCAATCGTGATCAGCACAAGCTGCAAGTTATACCGACGCCACAAGGTGTCGTAATGAATGAAACAATTGAAATATAGCGGTGATCGAACAAGTATCACCTGTGTTTTGCATGAAACGCTCGATCTTGATTAGCTCAAGCTACAAGCTTACACCGACACCACAAGGTGTCGTATCGATTTAAATAATTCAATGATAGCGGTGATCTAACAATTTCACCGTGTTTGAAGTCAAATGAAAGCGCAATGAAGTAAATATGAATGTTTGTTCCAACAAACATCAAAAGATTTTCAATTGAAAACGGAACATCAAAGAAATAATGTTTTCGATCGAAGATGAAGAAGCAATGAATATCGCAAAACTTTCGATCGATGTTGAAAGAATCGTTAAGAGGTACACCGAAATATAAAAAAATAATGAATTTGTGTACCATTGTCTTAACACACGATTGTGTTAAGACTGCTTTAATATGATAATTCAATGCGGATTTAAAACAAATCAATAAATAAATAATTTAAATCCATGCATGATATGTGTAAACAAGACTAGCGCAAGCTTCAAATTAATGAAAATGCCACCACAAGGTGTCGAAATCATCAAACGACTTAATGGAGTCGTAGATCAAACAAGTCTACTATGACTCGAAACAAATGAAACACTTGTTAATACGAATTTGAATATGATGTTTTCAATACATCATATGGTGCCTTGAATTGAATATGTGTAATGAACAAGTTCAAACAAACGAACTTGGTTTCGACGCAATCCGACAATAAATACATGTATCGACAAGAAAGACTTTCGGCATGGTCACATCGAAAACCATGTATGTAACTTGAAAAGAAGAGGAATTTCAGGAAAATGTGTTGACTTGATAACAAAGGAGCCAATAATTACAATAATGCGGGTCATTCGAATCACAAATCAATAATTAGATTTAGCGAAATAATATTTGAAGTGTGATGAAACGCTTATTCGAAACGAAACCACATGCGTAACAAACAATGCATGCGTAACATATGAATTTTTCAAGAAATGAAGCAAATGAGTATTCGCTGTAATGAAAGAAGTTATTGTGATGCAATGACCATTAAGAGGAGTAGTGATGTGAAAATCTACTCGGTAAATGTGAAGGTCGAAATTTCAACAAAAGAAATTTGAGGACTTTACCTGGGGTTTCATGTGATGACCGGTTGTTAGTTGACATTACCATGGAATGTCGAACATAGCGTATTCGTCGTTAGTAAGCTAGGGGGAATACGAAGGCATGCGTCTCCTCCTTAGCATGACTCGTGTCGTTTGCAGGACCGCGTGCCAAACCGCCGCTTCCTGATCGATAGTTTTCGTGCTGACAGGATTAGCATCATCGTTGAAATGCTCCATAGTGTCTTCTCGGTGACTTCACCTCGAAAGTAGTATGTGACGTACTTCAACCTCCGTTGACGTATAGCTTAAGTTTCACGCATACCTGGGCACTAGTGTTTCGTTTCGCGTAGAATGTGATGTACTCCGACATCCGTTGACGTGTTGACTGAGTTTCATGTCATTTGCACGCCCGTGCTTCGTTTTGCGTAGGTTACCTGCTCGGTTAACTAAAATAGCAAAGACAACATAATAATGGCGTTTGTCCGAGTTAATAAACGTGGTTCCTACGTGATGACCTTTAATGAACTTCAGCATAAGTTTCCAAGGCCCTAAATGCATGTTTCCTAAACCCTCAGAGTTTTATTTACTGTGTGCAACTGTTTTATGTATCGTGTGTAAAACACAACTTTAGAGTATGTTTGAAAACAAAATTTTGACTGTTTGTTTTTCGGCAACGGTTGGAGACCATATTCGAGCCTTAGGCGTTCTGTATGTGTTCAAAGTCTCCATAGTCTAAGTCCCAGAGAAAAGTGAGGTTAGAGCCTAGGTATCTCTACAGAAACCTAATTCGCTGTAACCTATAGCTCTGATACCAATCTGTCACACCCCGAAATTATCAGAGCTGGCGTGACTGGACTGGTATCTTCATTGCACAGCGGAAGCAAATAAGCTACGACTTCTAGAAAATGAACGCCCACTAAGTACTCGAATCCTCAATGGTTCTCCTATTCCAACCGTGCCATAATTTCTGAAATGCAACCTGAGAAAGAAACATGCGAAAAGTCAACATAAAGTTGAGCGAGTTCATAGTTTGTTTGTAAAAGATTTGAAACAAATCTTTTGAATAACGGTTTGTGAGATATTATTGATAAAACGAATTTAGAAATCATTTTCTTGTCAAGTTAAATGGAAACTTTGTATTCGTATAACTTCGTATTTCTAACGCATTATGTTCGTAGAACCATGTATTTGTAAACTCTTGTATTTGTAAAATTTGTATAACCGTCAATGCCCACCCTGACTTTGACTTCATGCCCGCATAATCCCTATGCTTTGAATTTGTATAAAACATGGTATGTAATTTGTAAAACCCCGGTATGAAAAGCATTTATGAACAAATTAAATTAAGGTTTTGCAAGGAGATTAAAACATGTGAAAGCATAGGGAGCACTCGAATGAGTAGGCTTATACCCTTGTCGATTTTCCTCGACTGTGTCGATTAACCTCGACTGTGTCAATTTACCTTGACTGTGTCGATTACCCTCGACTGTGTTGATTCACCTCGACTGTGTCGATTCACCTCGACTGGGACACCGAAGCACTCAAGTGGTCACAAGTACCATGAGTGGGGTTCAGCCGTACCCGTTAGATCTAACCTTCGTCCCAAATTAAGAATTTATGGCATTTCAAATTTAATCTATGCTCACATGATTTAATAGTTCATTTCATACCGTTTAAACATTCGTAACATGTATTTTACCCCAGCCTCTAAGGCTGAACCTCCCCAGCCTCTAAGGCTAACTCCCCAGTCTCTCTATATTATCACCAGACGATCCATCCCTAGTCATGAAAATCATTCACATTTCGATAATACGCATTTGTTTTGTAAAAAAAACCGGTATATTTAGTATAATCCATTCGTAAACCATTTGAGTTCCTTGAAATCCGTTCGTAACATGATTTAAAAATATGAGTTTTCGTTCATTCAAAAACTTTGTATGTTCTTGCAAAACGTGCTTTGTCTAGAATATGCAATCTTTGTTCATCGAAAATTTTGTATGTTTCTGCAAAACGTGCATGTCTTTCCACCCCGAAAACATTTATAAAAATGTAAAACCGTAAAAAGGTGGGGTTATGAACTCACCTGAATTGCCTTGTGCAAAGCTAGCTAATTACGACTTCGTGATGTCCTTTCCAAGACTTGACTTGCTAGCGTGCATTCTAAATTATTCCTAACACGGAATATCTTATAAGTTTCTAAATAAACACAGTAACTAAACTACGTGTCACCGAGCTCTACCGAATTGTTAACCGAACGATTCAACGGTAAGTTGTTAACTTAAATGAAACGAAGAAGTTATACTCGTTAGCTCGTTTAACGTCGATAATAACTAATAAGTCTTGAAAAGACTTGATTCTCGAGATATTTGAAAGTAAATAAATATTTATATCAAAATATATAAATATATCGTTAAGATCGCTCGTCGTCCCGAGAAGTCGTTTGTGCATATAGATGTATTCGTATGAAAGTAATATATAATAAACTCGTATTATATATATTACGTCTTGTATATATTTGCCAAAATATATGTATATGAGTCGCTTGATGTTTGAAATATACATAAAACTATGTTTATTTTTATAAGAGAAATCGTTATTGTTGGGTACTAGAAATAAATATATAAAATATATTTATTTTTGTAAAAACGAATTCATGTCATTTGATCTTTGGAATAAATATAAAAACTATATTTATTTTATAAAACGAATTCGTGTCGTTTGATATTCGAAAAAATATATAAACTATATTTAAGTTTATAAAAGAACCGTCGTCTTGTTTAATGTTCGAAATAAATATATAAACTATATTTATTTGTAATAACGAATTCGGGTTATCGCCGTTTAAAACAATATAAGTAATTATATTGATTTTTATAAAAGGTTTGTAGAATTTCCAAGTTTTAAAATAAATATAATATCTATATTTATTTGTTTTAAATAATTTCCGAATAGTCGTTGCTTTCGAAAGTTGTAAAGTGTCGTCGATTTTCGTATTTGTTTTACTAAAAGGTTATTTGAATCCGATGTTATGTTTCATAAAAACGCTTTATTTTACGGATTTTATCGAAAAACGGGTAGAGTTTCCTCTGTTTTTGGACGCCCCGACAACACAAGTTGTCGTTAAAATTTCAAAATTCAATTAATAATTAATCAATCAAAATATATCAACCTTTGCCAAATACGTCAAATTATAAACCATTATTTTAATCGCTCGGTTCAAGCTCGTTTCTCACGTATTTAATAAAATTATGAAATAACGAAATAAAACGCGTTGTTAATCTTTACCATCTTCTCGTGTCGAAACGTCGAACCACTTGACCGAGTTGACCGGCTGAGTTGACCGAGTCGACTCACTGAGTTGACTGAGTTGACTCGCTGAGTTGATCGAGTCAACCGGGTTAACCGGAATTAACCGAGTTAACTGAGTTAACCGGGTTTGACCCGAGTTGACCGAGCCAAAACTGACCAAGATGACCCGAACCAAGCCAAATCTTACCCGAACATATCCGTGGACCCGTTGACTGCCTTTGACTTGTGTTGACCAGCTTTGACCCACTTGGAACCAAACCCAAAACCTGAACCGAAACATACAAGTCCAGAACTGTCATCTGAACTGAACCGATGCTCCCGAGCCGCCCAAAACTGACCCGTGCCGAAACAATCTAACCTGAGTCGAGATGGGACCCGAACCAGAACCGAGACGAACCACAGCCGCTGAAGCTGAGTCGAGCACCCAACTCTGCTAAACCATCATCACCGTTGTTTGATGTTTTCCGATGACCAGAGCTTGCCGCCGCCGTTCGTAAGTCGCCGGTGACCCTTTTTATTGTCGGAATCGCGTAGATCGGAGGGGGGTAGGGGTGTTTACCGGTAAATTTGTCGGACAACGGCAAGGACCGCCGGATAAACAAACCGACCGCCGGTCCGTGTCTCCGACCGTCAGATATTTTCTCCTTCTCTCTATCTCCTTCTCTCTCTCTCTCCTCGCCGTCTGACCGTCGCTCACCACCACCCGATGTTGGTGGTGGTGGTCCGTTGTTGATCGAAGAAAAAAGGGGGGTGGGTGTCTGTTGTATGTAATCGAGAGGAGAGGGGTAGAAGAGATGAGGGTGTTTGGGTGAGATACTAGTCGCAGATGGCCGGTCGGAGGTCCGGCTCCGGTCACCGGAGGTGTCGTCTAGAGAGGGAGAGAGCTGAGGACTGTGGGTGTGAGTTTGTGAGGGGGTGTTTGGGATTCCTTTTTAACTTATGACTTATCAAAAGTCCTTCTCAAAAGTGAGAAGTTAGAATTTGTAACTTCTCAATTTCTCCTTTTTAAAGCTAATTCAAGACATAAAAGTCCTTCTGAGAAGATGTTTGGAATTCCTTTTAACCCTAAAAGTCCTTCTCATGGGATGTTTGGGGTTCCTTTTAACTTCTAAGAAGTTAATAAGTCAAAAGTAGCTCCAAAATAAGTTAATCCAAACACCCACTGAGTGTTTGTTTCATTTGCACAAATGAAGAATCAAGGGTATAGTCCCCTTATATACTTAGGATTTTTGTTAATGGGCTATGGGCTTGGGCCTAAGGCCCACAAGTCCAATCCCGTGTTTTAAGGGTCCGTCTACACATACGAACCTGCTTTCACACCCGTTTTTCTTAAAATTGTCGCAAATTATTATTTTTAAAATTAGAGGACGTAAAATAGCGTTGGTAGTCGTGGTTGACGCGTTCGTTCGCCACTCACGGTAAAAATCATGAAATTTGAGTCATTGCCGTTGTAATCCGTTTTTCGATCCGGTTTCGACTACAGGCATTAAAATTCGAAAACGAAACCAAATATATCATAATATATTAATATCGAGACGAAATTTGAGTCCGGTGCTTCCGTTTCGTCGTTGTTTGTTGGTGCGTTACTGTTTCCGCGTTCTTCGTTCACGTCTGCGTTTTGTGTCGTTCGGAAGCACGATAAATTTGAAAAACTAAATTTATAAACACAAAATACTCATATAAGATTCGTACTTGTCGGCGTTGTCAGTATTTCATACGGTGTCAGTTCGTTGTCGTTTGATGTTCCGCAGATTCCACGCGAATCATCATACGCGTACTGTAAAATCGAATAAACATTCCTAGGCACCAAAAAGGCCTAATTAAGTTAATTTGTGCTATAAAGACTATTTATTATCGCGTTAATCACCTGTTAAACACGTAATTAAGGGCCGTAAATCACCGGTTGTCACAGTACACCCCTCCCAATGCATATCTTAATCATTTTACATTAATCTTTGTCCCTTCACTCGGGCTCATTATCCTAATGTAATACGCTTCTGTCACCCGGCTGTGCGTTTACATTATTATTAAATATTTTGCTCATTTGATTCATTTGGGTACTTTTTAATTTGTCCCACTCACCCTGTCGTTACTACATCAGATGTAAATATGTCCATCATAAAAAGTTCATGGTACCACGTGCTCACCACTTACTTGGCCAGAGTAAGCGATCAATACCTGGTATACATGACCTTTTTATAATTTTCACATTACACCCCATGTAAGTAATGCCTCTATTTGTTTATCTTGGAAACAATATCCTGGATAGATTTTCTATTCGGGATTTTCCAAGTTTTTAATCTATATATGCAACTTTCAATCTCTACGTATTTGTTGCATATTACTATTTGTGCAATTAAATTTAAAATGTGCACCTGGTAATGCTTGCCCTAACGGGCTTCTCTTGCCATTAGCCTTGTTCGCGATCGCTACGCGATTTAGGTCCTTGATGAGCATACTCTTTGGACCGTTCCGCTATCAAATCCGCGATTTGTTAAACTCTCGCTATCTTCATATGTGAGTGTCCTTCAACTAAAACATTTACAACAGTTAGTAATTTCGACATTAATGGATGCCTGTATTATAATACAAGGCTTTTCTACTATACGCGTCAACGCGCGAAATTTCGTCAACTATAACAATCATTTTAATTGGGGTAACATGTATTACACGATAACACTATGTGTTGTTTACAACACTTTAGCATGCTAAACCATTAACATACTTGTACTTACCGGATTTGCGATCAAGCCTTGAACCGAACATTTTATTCTTTTAACCTTGAGCTCTGATTACCAACTTGTAACACACGTCTTAATAAATCAAGATTTTAATAATTAAGATACACATTTTAATGCTAAAATGTGACTTTTTAAAAGCTTGACTTACTTCCATTCCCATATGATTACCATATTTAAAAACATATTTGTAAGTGTTTGCATAATTCACTTATAACAAATACAAATCCAGATTTGACACGGAAGCTTCATTTAACGTGTGTTCGGTTCTCGCTCGACGCTTGATCTTCATCCGGGACTCTCGACATTCACCTATGATCAAAACCAACTTAGAAGTCAGTTTTGATAGTAAAATAACAATCACAAGGTAATTGGGTCAAATAATCGAAATAAACAAAATAAACAAAATTTTCAACATTTTTTGCCCGTCGCCGCGCGCGACGGCAAATGGCTTTGGCCGTGGCGCGACGCCACGGTCCCATTTTAACAGAATGTGTTGATGCTGGTGCTGCATATTCGTCCAGCTAAGTTTTAATCAAAACCAAACTTCAACATGGCATAACTTTTGATCTAGACCTCCGTTTTACGCGATTCTTTTTCCTACGCATTCGTAATTTAATCCTCCGTCTCATGGAGTAAAAATCCGACATCTGAATTTACAAAATTTTAGATTTTAAGCTCTCGGCTTGAAATTCATTTAAGACACTTTTGACCCGTTCATGCTTTTACCAAACTAACTGGTTATTTTCCTTCAAAATACCATGGTCATCATATTCTATCCGTTTACTAATCATCAAGATTCAACTTTACGGGTTCCTTAAGATATTTTAACCCGTTTTGCATATATACTCGTTTTGACCCGTTACGAGTATTTTACATCTTTAAACTTAAATCATGCTTCTATTGGTTTACATCTTATCCCCATTTTTATACTAATTCCAAAGACTCCATTTAAACAAGACGTTTACTTCAAAACAACTCTTTAAAAGTTGTTTGTCCTATTTACCCCTCAAGGGCTTTTTGGTCAAAATTTAGCCCTTCATTTGTGCGACGAAGGCCTTCCGCTATTAATTGACCAAAATATCGCTTTTAGCTATAATTCTAAACATGCGTACCTGGCTCGGGTCATAAGATTGACCCGTTAAAATACCTTTCGCTATTAATTACTAATCAAATAGCAACGCGAACCATGTGTTAAATTTCTGCGATTACAAAACTCAACACGCGATCATAAGATATTATTGTCAAATGGTGTTAACAACACCATTTGACCCGTTTAGTCAAAATGACCAATTATAATTTTGAGATGGTATTTAATTACCATTTCATCCCATTAACCTATTCCGATTAACGGGGTTTGATTACCAAACCCATTTTTGGGTTAATTTTACCACTAACGGTATTTTACTCGTCTTTACTATTAACGGGGGTAAAATTAAACCCCGTTAATAGTAAAGACGAGTAAAATACCGTTAGTGGTAAAATTAACCCGGTGAATATTAGGATTTAAATAATTAATCCTATATTAATCAAAAAGAAGAATAAACGCTTTGAGAAAACATGGTTTATTAGAAGCCCGAGTTAACGGGACTTAAAAAAATAAAACGGGTTATAATTCCCCACACCCATCAAGTTAACTAGGAATAGTAACCTAGTTAGTAATGGGTAACTAAATGAAAAGCTATGAGATATAGCTTCTTTTATAATAAATGAAACAAGAGGGACTAATATGGCCAAGAAGGGAAACTTGTTTTATTAAAATTAAAAATAAAACACAACACACACACACTTAGTGTGTGTGTGTGTGCGTGGATCGACCAGAGGACAAGGGAAAAAGAAGCAAACCCTAACTCTCACAAATCTCCCAAATTGAAGGTCCAAATCAAGTTTAAATCAAAATCCGAGTACGAATTAGTGATCTCCACTGAAAAAGGAGTCACGAGGTATGTAAATTTCATGAGAAATCTCTAGTTGAATTTCTGAGCAAACCTAGAGAATTCGAATTAGATGATTGCATGCTTGTTATATGATGAGATAGGAACATTGTAGTGTCTAGGAGTAAATCCTAGACAAGTATATGATGAAGTTAGGCCTAATTCTTGTGAATTCATGATCACCATTGAAGGTGATAGGTGGGTTTAGTATGAACATGTTAAAGACTAGAAATTGATAGTTGTTCTAGTGTAATTTGAATTTTTCATAAGTAAATTCTGATGTTGTAGATGCGAAAAATTGATATGAACATGTTAATTGATGTTAAAACAAGGTTAAAACAATAACCATGAACTAGATAAAAGAAGAATACAACTTATGCATATTAGGTGTTTGTTAAAATGCCTAAATGAGAACTAAAGTGTTGAAATTTAGAGTGAAAACGCATATTTGAATGATATGGCAATTACGCGTAATATGAAGTGATGAGGGTTCTACATATTATGTTGATTTAGACTTAATGTTGTAAACCAAGTGATTGAAAGTAGTTAACTTTGATAAATTAAGTTAACTAATCATGAAGTCGAATAGTAGTTTCGACATAGAAAATAAGTGAGGTGGAATAGTCGTGATTGTTAATGACTAATTTAACCGCCTTGTAAATGATTGAAAATAGTTTGACGCTTAAACGAGCTAGGTAGAGGCTTGGGAAAGAAGCGGTCAAATAATCGAGTACGAGAAGGGAAGTGTAAACCGGATGCGAGGTAAGTTAAGCTTACGCTTTTTTATTCTTACTACCAAATACTTATAATGCAAGTCAGAATAAGTGAGAATGGCAAGAAACCATACATTATGGTAAAAAGGGTAAAAACGGTAAAATGGTAACCCGGACATGGGTTAACGAATAAATAAAAAGGATTTGAAAGGACACCAGTTGGCATAAGTCAAAATGGGTCAAACAAAGCAAGAAACAACCTTTAAGCAAGATGAATTCAAAGAGTAAATCGGAATAGGTTAATGGGATGAAATGGCAATTAAATACCATCTCATAATTATAATTGGTCATTTTGACTAAACGGGTCAAATGGTGTTGTTAACACCATTTGACAATAATATCTTATGATCGCGTGTTGAGTTTTGTAATCGTAGAAATTTAACACTTGGTTCATGTTGCTATTTGATTAGTAATTAATAGCGAAAGGTGTTTTAACGGGTCAATCTTATGACCCGAGCCAGGTACGCATGTTTAGAATTATAGCTAAAGGCGATATTTTGGTCAATTTATAGCGGAAGGCCTTCGTCGCACAAATGAAGGGCTAAATTTTGACCAAAAAGCCCTTGAGGGGTAAATAGGACAAACAACTTTTAAAGAGTTGTTTTGAAGTAAACGTCTTGTTTAAATTGAGTCTTTGGAATTCGTATAAAAATGGGGATAAGATGTAAACCAATAGAAGCATGATTTAAGTCTAAAGATGTAAAATACTCATAACGGGTCAAAACGAGTATATATGCAAAACGGGTTAAAATTTCTTAAGGAACCCGTAAAGTTGAATCTTGATGATTAGTAAACGAATAGAATATGATGACCATGGTATTTTGAAGGAAAATAACAAGTTGGTAAAAGCATGAACGGGTCAAAAGTGTCTTAAATGAATTTCAAGCCGAGAGCTTGAAATCTAAAATTTTGTAAATTCAGATGTCGGATTTTTACTCCATGAGATGGAGGATTAAATTACGAACGCGTAGGAAAAAGAATCGCGTAAAACGAAGGTCTAGATCAAAAGTTATGCCATGTTGAAGTTTGGTTTTGATTAAAACTTAGCTGGGCGAATATGCAGCACCGGCATCAACACATTCTGTCAAAATGGGACCGTGGCATCGCGCCACGGCCAAAGCCATTTGCCGTCGCGCGCGGCGACGGGCTAAAATGTTGAAAATTTTGTTTATTTCGATTATTTGACCCAATTACCTTGTTGTAATTGTTATTTTACTATCAAAACTGACTTCTAAGTTGGTTTTAATCATAGGTGAATGTCGAGAGTCCCGGATGAATATCAAGCGTCGAGCGAGAACCGAACACAAGTTAAATGAAGCTTCCGCGTCAAATCTGGATTTGTATTTGTTATAAGTGAATTATGTAAACACTTACAAATATGTTTTGAAATATTGTAATTATATGGGAATGGAAGTAAGTCAAGTTTTTGTAAAGTCACATTTTAGCATTAAAATGTGTATCTTAATTATTAAAATCTTGATTTATTAAGACGTGTGTTACAAGTTGGTAATCAGAGCTCAAGGTTAAAAGAATAAAGTGTTCGGTTCGAGGCTTGATCGCAAATCCGGTAAGTACAAGTATGTTAATGGTTTAGCATGCTAAAGTGTTGTAAACAACACATAGGGTTATCGTGTAATACATGTTACCCCAATTAAAATGATTGCTATAGTTGACGAAATTTCGCGCGTTGACGCGTATAGTAGAAAAGCCTTGTATTATAATACGGGCATCCATTAATCGCTTACTCTGGCCAAGTAAGTGGTGAGCACGTGGTACCATGAACTTTTTATGATGGACATATTTACATCTGATGTAGTAAGGACAGGGTGAGTGGGACAAATTAAAAAGTACCCAAATGAATCAAATGAGCAAAATATTTGATAATAATGTAAACGCACAGCCGGGTGACGGAAGCGTATTACATTAGGATAATGAGCCTGAGTGAAGGGACAAAGATTAATGTAAAATGATTAAGATATGCATTGGGAGGGGGTGTACTTACACTCGAACCTAGAGAATGCAAACATGTAAAATGATTAAGATGTGCATTGGGAGGGGGTGTACTTACACTCGAACCCGGAGAATACAAACATGTAAAATGATTAAGATATGCATTGGGAGGGGGTGTACTTACACTCGAACACGAAGAATACAAACATGTAAAATGATTAAGATATGCATTAGGAGGGGGTGTAATTACACTAGAACCCGGAGAATGCAAACATGTAAAATGATTAAGATATGCATTGGGAGGGGGTGTACTTACACTCGAACCCGGAGAATACAAACATGTAAAATGATTAAGATATGCATTGGGAAGGGGTGTACTTACACTCGAACCCGGAGAATACAAACATGTAAAATGATTAAGATATGCATTCGGGGGGGTGTACTTACACTCCAACCCGGAGAATGCAAACATGTAAAATGATTAAGATATGCATTGGGAGGGGGTGTACTTACACTCGAACCCGGAGAATGCAAATATGCCTCTTAACGGGCCGTTTTTGTAAAACGTCAAACTTGAGGACAAAGTCAGAATATAAAAGTGAAGCGAAGTCTTAATGCATACTGGAAGGGTTGCAATAACAACGACTTTGGTAAAACACCCGGTTGATGGGTAAGGATTTAAACACTTGCGTAGACCGAGAAATGGGAACTCGGATGGAAAGTTAAAAGACTCGGGTTTTGAGTCAAGACTAAAAGACGACAAGATGATGTAAATAGAAATTTTGATAAATTATGTTCAACTATTTTAAAGTTGAACGGGTCAAACAAAGAATGAAGTTTGACATCCATAAAAGATAAAATTTCACATGAATAAGTCAAACGGGTTGAATATAATATAATGCCGGATGGCATGAGTAAGCGCAAACGGGATAACGGTAGCATCAAAAGCAAAAGAATAATGAGCCTGGTAAAGGGACATAATCAAATACGAATATATGTAAACTGGATAATAGTGAGCATAAGATGAACCAATGCATAAATGGCATGAGAAGTCATAAAGTCAGAAAATTTGTTCGAAAGAAAACAAATATAGCCTTAGACTACAGTCAAGGTTAAAGGAAATACAAAAGCAAAAATAAATGGTTTTGAACATAAAAAGGGTGCCTTAACGCCATATATAGGGCTGTAAACGAACCGAACGAACACGAACGAGGCCTTGTTCGTGTTCGTTCGTTAAGGAAATAAATGTGTTCACGAACGGTTCATGAACACTTACCGAACGAGATTTTATGTTCGTGTTCGTTCATTAAGGAAATGAGCGTGTTCACGAACGGTTCACGAAGACAAGCGAACGCAAATAAATTTGGCGAACGCGATGAAGGATAAAGGTGGATGGCCCAGAGAGTAGCACTAGAACTTGAATCCCTTATTGTGGAATGGAGGTAGATCATATTCGTCGATGTAAATAATGAGAAAAGAAAGAGAAATGGTGCATAAACAAGGTGAAAGAGGGTTTCCTAGTTTAATTGTTAGGGTAATGATGTAAATAAAAGTTTAATAGTATAAAAAGTATAGATAAAATATATGAAAGTATAAAAATCTTTAATTAAAACACGAACATACGAACATAAACGAACGCAAATGAACGAATGTTCACGAACACCTTACCGAACGTTCACGAACACAATTGAACGAACGAGACCTTTGTTCATGTTCGTTCATTTAACTAATCGAATGGAATTTCTTGTTCATGTTCGTTCGTTTATTAAACGAACGAACATAAATGAACTTCCCGCCGAACGGTTCACGAACTGTTCACTGAACGTTCGGTTCATTTACAGCCCTAGCCATATACATATATAAATGTATATACCTTTGAATAAAGACTTGAATAAAAGATGATCTACGGGATTATCATAACCAACGAGATTATAAATGAGGCTAAGGTATACGGGACCAAAAAGACCTTCGGGTCCCAAATAGAAAGAAATGAATTGTTAGGGTCTCACCTTAATAAGGTAAAAAGGTGAAAATATAAAGAAATAGCCTACATGGCTAAGCAAAAGAACCTACGGGTCAATAGTATAAAACAAGGAAACTGGCTGTAACTTCCCACATAAAATAATAACGGGAGATAAAGTTAGTTTAAAAGCGACAGGTTTCGCTAAGTTAATTAAATGGGTTAAAAGCAAAGAGATTGTAAAAGGTCTGGTTGACAAAAGTGAAAAATTTCACTAAAACATTAAACGGGAAAAAATGACAAAAGAGTTCACAATTATTTAAATTGTACTACGTCACAAAAGTGAGTGAAGTCATTATCAAAATTGTAGGATCGTATACGGACCTGAACGAGTCGATCAGAAGAGTTTATGCTCAGTACGAAAGGCGAAAACAGTCGTACTGAGGTCAATTCAGCAAGATACACACTTTAAACTGTCGTATTATTGATTTGATAACGATTTACAGCGAGACGACACTTCGGCAGCACTTCGTTGCTCTGACCGGAAAAGTTACAACTAATATCGCTTGAAGGGGTATATATAGGCCTCTGATTTCGTTTGAAAGGTGTTCCAAACGGAATTAAGTTTCCAAGCGGAACTTAATTCCGCGCGGAATTACACTCAAACACTTTCAAGCGGAATTACCCCTAGAAGCGGAATTACATGAAATCTCGAACTACGTGCCCTGTTCTAACATTCTAAGTACAAGACTCGATACAAGACGAAGTCGACAGACGCATGCACCAACAGAAATGACAATGGAAGGGGATAAGTCCTTGGACGTAAATTCCTTGGAATTGACATGAGCTAAAATGAAAACGTTAAACTAAAGAATTCAATTTTTGGTAAGAAACAGCGTTTTAACACGTACGAATACTATGAGACGAATTCGAAAATGAGTAAATCAAAGAACGTGGGTCTTAACACCGATGGGTGCATGACGATACCTCCGAAAAGAAGAAGCATGATAAAGAAAAGTCGAATTAGACTTAAACGTTACGTGACACGCTCACAGACAAGAAAAGAAATATAGAGAATGATATAGAATACAGTCAAGTCATAACGTGAGTTACGAGATATGAAAATCAGAAAACAAGCAAAAGGCCAGGTTGGCAATAAGATATACCCGAATGACGGGGAATAAAGAGACGGCGACTAATCAGTCTAGCCGATAAAACATTTCAAAGTCAGATTAGTGTTACGACTTATACAAAGCACTTGTCGATATGAGATTAGCTTGATGTAAGCATGTTGAAAATAAATATAACTGAGTGATCAGATGACAACTCGGTCGAATAAGTGACCAGATTAAGAAATACAAGATGAAAGTATCGGCCTATGAGGCCATACACGTAAAAGATGCATATGCTATGAAACCTAAAAGACATTACCATACTTCCCTGGTAAGAGTATTATGTGTGAGCAATGCTCAAGTGATCACCAAGATTAAGGTCCGAATGATCTAAGGTGATAAAGTACGTGAGAAAGGTTTCGGGGACGAAACCTCTTTAAGGGGGGTAGACTTGTAACACCCCAAAATGGGTTTGGTAATCAAACCCCGTTAATATTAAAGACGAGTAAAATACCGTTAGTGGTACAATTAACCCGGTGAATATTAGGATTTAAATAATTAATCCTATATTAATCAAAAAGAAGAATAAACGCTTTGAGAAAACATGGTTTATTAGAAGCCCGAGTTAACGGGACTTAAAAAAATAAAACGGGTTATAATTCCCCACACCCACCAAGTTAACTAAGAATAGTAACCTAGTTAGTAATGGGTAACTAAATGAAAAGCTATGAGATATAGCTTCTTTTATAACAAATGAAACAAGAGGGACTAATATGGCCAAGAAGGGAAACTTGTTTTATTAAAATTAAAAATAAAACACAACACACACACTGTGTGTGTGTGTGTGTGGATCGACCAGAGGACAAGGGAAAAAGAAGCAAACACTAACTCTCATAAATCTCTCAAATTGAAGGTCCAAATCAAGTTTAAATCAAAATCCGAGTACGAATTAGTGATCTCCACTGAAAAAGGAGTCACGAGGTATGTAAATTTCATGAGAAATCTCTAGTTGAATTTCTGAGCAAACCTAGAGAATTCGAATTAGATGATTGCATGCTTGTTATATGATGAGATAGGAACATTGTAGTGTCTAGGAGTAAATCCTAGACAAGTATATGATGAAGTTAGGCCTAATTCTTGTGAATTCATGATCACCATTGAAGGTGATAAGTGGGTTTAGTATGAACATGTTAAACACTAGAAATTGATAGTTGTTCTAGTGTAATTTGAATTTTTCGTAAGTAAATTCTGATGTTGTAGATGCGAAAAATTGATATGAACATGTTAATTGATGTTAAAACATGGTTAAAACAATAACCATGAACTAGATAAAAGAAGAATACAAATTATGCACATTAGGTGTTTG
The DNA here is from genome assembly GCA_030545235.1 of Helianthus tuberosus. Classification (NCBI taxonomy): domain Eukaryota; kingdom Viridiplantae; phylum Streptophyta; class Magnoliopsida; order Asterales; family Asteraceae; genus Helianthus; species Helianthus tuberosus. The sequence goes on from CM060372.1 coordinate 103,597,680, forward strand.
TTAAAATGCCTAAATGAGAACTAAAGTGTTGAAATTTAGAGTGAAAACGCATATTTGAATGATATGGCAATTACGCGTAATATGAAGTAATGAGGGTTGTACATGTTATGTTAATTTAGACTTAATGTTGTAAACCAAGTGATTGAAAGTAGTTAACTTTGATAAATTAAGTTAACTAATCATGAAGTCGAATAGTAGTTTTGACATAGAAAATAAGTGAGGTGGAATAGTCGTGATTGTTAATGACTAATTTAACAGCCTTGTAAATGATTGACAATAGTGTGACGCTTAAACGAGCTAGGTGGAGGCTTGGGAAAGAAGCGGTCAAATAATCGAGTACGAGAAGGGAAGTGTAAACCGGATGCGAGGTAAGTTAAGCTTACGCCTTTTTATTCTTACTACCAAATACTTATAATGCAAGTCAGAATAAGTGAGAATGACAAGAAACCATACATTATGGTAAAAACGGTAAAATGGTAACCCAGACATGGGTTAACGAATAAATAAAAAGGATTTGAAAGGACACCAGTTGGCATAAGTCAAAATGGGTCAAACAAAGCAAGAAACGACCTTTAAGCAAGATGAATTCAAAGAGTAAATCGGAATAGGTTAATGGCATGAAATGGTAATTAAATACCATCTCATAATTATAATTGATCATTTTGACTAAACGGGTCAAATGGTGTTGTTAACACCATTTGACAATAATATCTTATGATCGCGTGTTGAGTTTTGTAATCGCAGAAATTTAACACATGGTTCGCGTTGCTATTTGATTATTAATTAATAGTGAAAGGTATTTTAACGGGTCAATCTTATGACCCGAGCCAGGTACGCATGTTTAGAATTATAGCTAAAGGCGATATTTTGGTCAATTAATAGCGGAAGGCCTTCGTCGCACAAATGAAGGGCTAAATTTTGACCAAAAAGCCCTTGAGGGGTAAATAGGACAAACAAATTTTAAAGAGTTGTTTTGAAGTAAACGTATTGTTTAAATTGAGTCTTTGGAATTCGTATAAAAATGGGGATAAGATGTAAACCAATAGAAGCATGATTTAAGTCTAAAGATGTAAAATACTCATAATGGGTCAAAACGAGTATATATGCAAAACGGGTTAAAATTTCTTAAGGAACCCGAAAAGTTGAATCTTGATGATTAGTAAACGGATAGAATATGATGACCATGGTATTTTGAAGGAAAATAACAAGTTAGTTTGGTAAAAGCATGAACGGGTCAAAAGTGTCTTAAATGAATTTCAAGCCGAGAGCTTGAAATCTAAAATTTTGTAAATTCAGATGTTGGATTTTTACTCCATGAGATGGAGGATTAAATTACGAACGCGTTGGAAAAAAATCGCGTAAAACGGAGGTTTAGATCAAAAGTTATGCCATGTTGAAGTTTGGTTTTGATTAAAACTTAGCTGGGCGAATATGCAGCACCAGCATCAACACATTCTGTCAAAATGGGACCGTTGCGTCGCGCCACGGCCGAAGCCGTTTGCCGTCGCGCGCGGCGACGGGCTAAAATGTTGAAAATTTTGTTTATTTTGTTTATTTCGATTATTTGACCCAATTACCTTGGTGTAATTGTTATTTTACTATCAAAACTGACTTCTAAGTTGGTTTTGATCATAGGTGAATGTCGAGAGTCCCGAATGAAGATCAAGCATCGAGCGAGAACCGAACACACCTTAAATGAAGCTTCCGCGTCAAATCTGGATTTGTATTTGTTATAAGTGAATTATGTAAACACTTACAAATATGTTTTGAAATATTGTAATCATATGGGAATGGAAGTAAGTCAAGTTTTTGTAAAGTCACATTTTAGCATTAAAATGTGTATCTTAATTATTAAAATCTTGATTTATTAAGACGTGTGTTAGACCAACTGTGAACTCGCTCAACATTGTTGTTGATTCGTTGTTACATGCCTTGCAGGTCGTTAGGTACTTAGCTGGAGCTTGCATGGGAGGTGTCGTTGTGGAGCATAGACCATTGAGTGTTCATGATAAACTTATGAACTTTTAAACTTATGTTTTGGGTTTTGAACTTTATGCTTCCGCTGATAACTTAAACTTTGTTGAATTGTTTTGACACCAATTATATTGTTTGGTTTGGACTTTTATTTAGTTTATTATATTGTTCAATATGATTGGTGGCTGGATACTGGTCAGTCACGCTCCCTGCGGTGATACTCCGCTTGTGGATTTTGGGGGTGTGACAGATTGGTATCAGAGCCATTGGTTATAGTGAACTTGGTTTTAAAAAGAGAAAAGGCTTTTTGATAAAACAAGACTATAACTTGTTCAGTGCTCAACGATCAACAACGACGCTTCGCTCCACGTGCAAGACTCAATACTATAGGTAGTATGGTTTATGTTTGTATTGCATGCCTGTTAGTTTACATAGTGCATTGATCATGGTATGCTTAGTTAACGTAGTAGCATATTGCCCTTTCTTTCTTGCGCGACAGGTCAAAATGCTCAGCCTCGAGTGTGTACGTTCAAGACCTTCATGGATTGTCGACCAAGTACCTTCAACGGCACAGAAGGAGCCTAGGTCTTCTCCACTGGTTCGAGAAGATCGAATCCGTCTTCGAGATGTGTGAATGCCCTGTTGCCAATAGGGTAAAGTTTGCTACGGGAACACTTGAAGGCGGTGCGTTAACTTGGTGGAACGCACAGGTGTAAATGCTAGGGTTGGCAGCTGCCAATGCCACCCCATGGAACGAATTTAAAGATCCGATCAAAGAATAGTATTGTCTCGTGATGACATTCACAAGCTAGAGGTGGAGTTTTACAATTTGAAGATGACGGGGTCTGAGATCGAAGCGTATACTAAGAGATCGAATGAGTTAGCTGCTTTGTGTCCCAACATGGTGGATCCTCCCTACAAACGTATCGAGCTTTACATCAAAGGTTTAGTGCCAGAGATTCAGAGCATGGTAACTTCAGCTAACCTCCCTACAATTTAGCGGGTTATACGACTATCCCACCGTCTCACTAATCAGGCAGTTGAGCAGAACAAGCTGCCAAAGCGTATTAGTGCTACCACTACTTCTGATGCTCCAAGCGACAACAAAATCAAATGGGATGGAAATTCAAGCAAGGGTTCAAGTTCTGTTCAGTCTCAGTCTCAGCAGTGAAGGACTGATGACTACAAGAGCCCTAGTCAACAGCCTTCTGGTAATCAAGGTCAGGGTGGGTACAAGGGAAACCACCCTAAGTGCAATCGATGTAATATGCACCACAGCGGGCCATGTAGCAAGAACAACTGTCAGAGATGCAACAAACCAGGCCACGCAGCAAAAGATTGCAGGAGTCTTTATCCTGCGAATCAGAGGCGATAGCAGCAGCAGACTCCACAGAACCAGCAGCAGCAGCAACATAAGGGTAATAACAAAGGAGGTTTCCAGTGTGGTGCTGAGGGTCACTTCAAAAGAGACTGTCCCCAGCTAAACCAGAATCAGAACAACAACAACAATCAGGGGAATGGGAACAACAACAGGGATAACAATGATGACAATGGTGCCAGGGGACGTGCATTTGTGATTGGTCAGGGTGATGCGAGGAACGATCCCAACGTTGTGACGGGTAAGTTCCTACTACATGATTTCTTTGTTTCTGTTTTATTCGATTCAGGAGCCGATACTAGTTACGTGTCCTTAAGGGCTAGCCAGATGCTTAAGCGTACCCCAATCCATCTGGATTCTAAGCATGTTGTAGAACTAGCGAACGGTAAAAGTCTTGAGGCCACACACATAGTTAAGGGTTGTAGTCTCGCACTCGCTGGTCACACCATCTCTGTCGACCTTATCCCCATCGTTCTTGGTAGCTTCGACGTTGTCGTTGTGATGGATTGGTTATCTCAACATCGAGCGAAGATATTCTGCAAGGAGAAAGTCGTCCGCATCCATCGTTTTGGCAAGGAACCCCTCGTTATTCGTGGTGATAAGAGTGGTACTGTTGTGGGCATCATCTCTTTCCTTAAGGCCCAGAAGTGTTTGCGAAAGGGCCATACTGCTATTCTAGCCCTCGCTACTGACACCTCAACGAAAGAGAAGAAGATAGAAGACATTCCGATCGTCCGCGACTTCCCTGAGGTATTTCCTGAGAAATTACCTTGTCTTCCACCCTATCGTCAAGTCGAGTTTCAAATCGAGTTAGCTCCTAGAGCAGCACCTATAGCTCGTGAACCTTATCGTTTAGCCCCATCAGAATTAGAAGAACTGTCCGCACAACTTCAAGAGCTTTTGGACAAGGGTTTCATTCGTCCTAGCTCTTCGCCCTGGGGAGCTCCAGTTTTGTTTGTGAAGAAGAAAGATGGTACCTTTCGAATGTGTATAGACTATCGCGAACTCAACGAGGTGACCGTGAAGAATCGCTATCCCCTTCCGCGTATTGATGACATGTTCGACCAGTTGCGAGGGTCGAGCTTCCACTCTAAGATTGATCTGAGATCGGGCTATCATCAGCTGAGAGTCCGGGACGAGGAAATCTCCAAGACAACATTCAGGACTCGTTACGGACACTACGAGTTCCTGGTTATGCCTTTCGGGTTGACAAATGCACCTGCGGTTTTTATGGATCTCATGAACCAAGTTTGCAAACCATACTTGGATAAGTTCATTATCGTTTTCATCGACAACATCCTGATCTATTCCAAGAGTCAGGAGGAACACGAGCGTCATATGCGACTCATTCTGGAACTTCTGCGAGCAGAACAACTTTATGCTAAGCTTTCGAAATGTGACTTCTGGCTTCGTGAAGTCCATTTCCTTGGCCACGTGGTTAATGAGGATGGGATTCACATTGATCCATCCAAGGTTGACTCGATCAAGAATTGGCCTGCACCTCGAACTCCAACTGAAATCCGTCAATTCTTGGGATTGGCAGGTTACTACCGAAGGTTTATCAAGGATTTCTCAAATATTGCGCAACCTCTTACTATTCTAACTCAGAAGGGTGTCACCTACCACTGGGGTGATGCTCAGGAATCCGCATTTCAGCAGCTGAAGTCGAAGCTTTGTAGCACACCTATTCTCTCATTACCTGAAGGCACAGACAATTTTGTGGATTATTGTGAGGCGTCAATCCAAGGACTTGGTTGTGTGTTGATGCAACGTGAGAAAGTCATTGCTTACGCATCACACCAACTTAAGGTTCATGAAAAGAACTACACTACTCATGACTTGGAGTTGGGAGCGGTGGTGTTTGCACTTAAGATATGGAGACATTACTTGTACGGTACCAAGTGCACCATTTCACCGATCACAAGAGTCTCCAGCATATCTTCGATCAGAAGGAGTTGAACATGCGACAGCGTAGATGGGTCGAACTTCTTAACGACTATGAATGCGCGATCAAGTACCATCCAGGCAAAGCCAACGCTGTGGCTGACGCCCTCAGTCATAAGGAAACCAAACCTAAGCGTGTACGTGCGTTACAGCTTACCATTCACTCCAGTCTTCCTACCCAGATTCACAACGTTCAGGTTGAAGCACTAAAGGAAGAGAACCTCAAAGCTGAGTCCCTGCGGGGCATGGAAAGGCAACTCATACGCAAGGAAGACGGCTCATACTATTTCATGGAACGTGTCTGGGTTCCATCCTATGGAATCTTACGAGAGCTTGTGTTGGACGAAGCACACAAATCTCGTTACTCGGTGCATCCTGGTTCGGACAAAGATGTACCAAGACCTCAAAACTTTGTACTGGTGGCCCCACATGAAGGCTAACATAGCGACCTATGTTAGTAAATGTTTGACCTGTGCTAGGGTCAAGGTTGAATACAGAAGCCATCCGGCCTACTCCAACAACCAGAGATACCGACATGGAAATGGGAGTAAATTTCCATGGATTTTGTTACGATACCATTTGGGTGATAGTGGATCGATTGACGAAGTCTGCACACTTCCTGGCAATCAAGGAAACGGATAAGTTCTCTACCCTAGCAGACATCTACCTGAAGGAAGTGGAAGCGAGGCACGGGGTGCCAACTTCCATCATTTCTGACCGTGACCCACGTTTTACATCTAATTTGTGGCAGGCGATGCACAAATCCTTTGTCTCACGTCTAGACATGAGCACAGCGTATCACCCACAGATGGATGGGTAGACTGAACACACCATCCAGACTCTTGAAGACATGCTTCGAGCATGTGTAAACGACTTTGGTAACGGCTGGGAAAGGCACCTACCTTTGGCGGAGTTTTCGTATAACAACTGCTACCACACTAGCATCCAGGCTGCTCCATTCAAGGCTCTGTATAGACAGAAATGCCGATCACCCTTATGCTGGGCAGAAGTTGGCGACAACCAAATCACTGGCCCAGAATACGTCATCGACACAACAGAAAATATTGCCCAAATACAACTACGAATGGCGGCAGCTCGTGACCGTTAGAAAAGCTACGCTGATAAGCGCAGGAAACCGCTCGAGTTCCAGGTTGGGGATCGAGTGCTACTTAAAGTCTCATATTGGAAAGGTGTGGTTCGCTTTGGTAAATGGGGAAAGCTTGATCCACGTTATGTCGGACCTTTTGAAATCACTGAGAAAATCGGCAAAGTGGCGTACAGACTGAATCTGCCCGAAGAGCTCAGTGGTGTTCACAACGTATTCCATGTGTCGAATCTGAAGAAGTGTCTATCAGATGAGACCCTTATAGTTTCTTTCAAGGAACTCACTATCGATGACCAGTTGCGATTCGTCGAGGAACCGGTGGAAATTACGAACCGAGAAGTTAAGATTCTCAAACGTACCAGGATACCCATTGTTCGAGTCCATTGGAACTCCCGTCGTGGCCTAGAGTTTACCTGGGAATGAGAAGACCAAATGAAACACAAGTATCCCAAGTTGTTCGAGAAAAGTGAGACCACTACTGAGGTTGAAGCTACTGCGGAATTTCGGGACGAAATTCCAAACCAACGGGGGGATGATGTGACACCCCAGGAAAACCAGGAAACCACACAACCTAACTAGCTTCCTCGGTGACTACGTACTAAATTTCGGGATGAAATTTCTTTCAACTTGGGGATGATGTGAAAACTCGTATTTTTAGAACCTTTCTTTGTGTTTGATGTAACATGCTTGAACGTTATGTGATTAACTAATGAGATTGTTTGCAATAGAATGTTACATTTTGATTATGTTATGTGTTATGAGATTGTATTGTGTTATAAGTAAGTATGTATAACAAATGTGATCGCACAAGATGAGTCCGATCGCACAAGCTTATGGGCCGCATACCTTGCCCATAACCACACACCCTCTCGGCCAAAATGCTATACTCGAGATCAAAGGGCAGCCCAAGTTAGGGTTCGGCCCACTCCCCTCCTCTTCTTATGCGCACACACATACCCATTAGTGGGGTTTTGTTTCTCATAATTTGCAACACAAGTAAACACACAAAACCCTAAGCTCTCTCTCTTCTCTTGGAAACCCGATGGCAGCCCCACTCGAAGCCCTCCCCCTCGATCCAACCAACTCATTCGAACATCACGGTTAGTGTTACATCTTTGTTAGTTGCCATGATTTGGATTATTATTATCTTGATGTTATGATTTGATACGAAAACTAGGGTTTATGCTAATAGTTGTGTGGTTGGACATCGTAATCATGATTCGGAAATATGTGTTCGGTTTCAAATCCTAGCCCGGTATATCCCATTTTAGTTTTACACCATTATTAAACTAACGCCTTTTTTACTCTATGATCGAGGTTCTCGACATTGGAAAATCTTCATAAACTAAATCAGATGTGTATATGTTGACATTTAAGAGATACACAGTCAAGAAAATCAAGAGCAATGGTGATATATATGCGGATTAGACACAAAAAAATAAACACTCAAAAAATGGCTACAATTTAAGGAACATGTTTAGTGACGGCATCAGATTTCTAATTGATGGAGAAATGTCCGGCGGCAAGAAAAGCTGCTTCCAGGAGGTTGTCAAGTGTTTTCGCTCGACGATTCCATTCTTAGGTGGTTGGTTTGGCCCTAGTTCCTGTAACTCGAATCCTAACCTGGTATATCCCGTTTGAGTTTTACACCATTGTCAACCATACGCCTTTTTACTCTTTGATCGAGGTTCTCGGCTTTGAATAATCTTCGTAAACTAAATCAGACGTGTATATTTGACATTTAAGAGATATATAGTCAAGAAAATCAAGAGCAATGGTGATATATATGCGGATTAGACACCAAAAAATAAACACACAAAAAATGGCTATAATTTAAGGAATGCGTTTAGTGACGGCATTAGATTTCTAATTGATGGAGAAAGGTCTGGTGGCAAAAAAAGCTGCTTCCAGGAGGTTGTCAAGTGTTTTCGCTCGACGATTCCATTCCTGGGTGGTTGGTTTGGCCCTTGTTCCTGTAACTCAAATCCTAGCCCGGTATATCCGATTTTAGTTTTACACCATTGTGAACCTCACTCCTTTTTACTCTCTGATCGAGATTTCGACATTAAAAAATCTTCGTAAACTAAATCACACGTGTATATGTTGACATTTAAGAGATATACAGTCAAGAAAATCAGGAGCAATGGTGATGTATATGATTAGACACCAAAAAATAAACACTCAAAAAATGGCTACAATTTAAGGAATGTGTTTAGTGACGGAATCAGATTCCTAACTGATGGAGAAAGGTCTGGTGGTAAGAAAAGCTGCTTCCACGAGGTTGTCAAGTGTTCTCGCTCGATGATTCCATTCTTAGGTGGTTGGTTTGGCCATTGTTCCTGTAACTTGAATCCAACCCCGGTATATCCCATTTTAGTTTTACACCATTGTGAACCTTACGCCTTTTTTACTCTATGATAGAGGTTATCGGCATTGAAAAATCTTGGTAAACTAAATCAGACGTGTATATGTTAACATTTAAGAGATATACAGTCAAGAAAATCAAGAGCAATGGTGATATATATGCGGATTAGACACCAAAAATAAACACTCAAAAAATGGCTACAATTTAAGGAATGTGTTTAGTGACGGCATCAGATTCCTAATTGATGGGGAAAGGTTTGGTGGCAAGAAAAGCTGTTCTAGGAGGTTGTCAAGTGTTTTCGCTCGACGATTCCATTCTTGGGTGGTTAGTTTGGCCCTTGTTCCTGTAACTCGAATCCTACCCTGGTATATCCCATTTTAGTTTGTAACACCACAATCGCGTAATACAACAACACGCGGCGGAAATATCGGGGAGTCACGTTACAAATTGCTCACAACTACTGGTAGTAAAATTTTTCAATATTGTTATCGTTGTTTTACAAACAAGAATACATGTAATTGTCTTTTGATTTAGGAAGCCTAAGGCCCGGATACAGTCCTATGCGTTGCATGCTCGAATAATTGAAAACCTGAAACATATGTGAAAAATAGTCAGCATAAAATGCCAGCGAATACATAGGTTTTGTTAGCCAAATAAATGGCAAAAGTTTGATATTGCTATACTTTGACAACTGCAAGAGTTGTCGATTGAAAAAGAAATCTTGAAGCCAAAGAATGGCAAAAGTTTAGTATTGCAATACATAATCTTGATTGTGAAAACATGTGGCAAGTAATTTTGTATATGGCAATATGATTATTACTAAGTAATTTGTATGCCATTGAAATTGTACTTTGTAATCTCGTTGAAATCATCGTAAAACTTGTTAATGTGTTATTAGAAATCCAATCAAGGATTAATAATAATTGTTTTGAAATCAATCAAAACTTGTGTGAGTATTATATAAATCAAGTCAATGATTTATAATAATACTTTAGACATCCTTCTATGAATCTAACATATAAAGATATGTAAGAGTCTACAAGGATTTGGATAATCGAACATTGAATCAATCGTACACAAAATCCTGAAGTGATTCGGATAACGCTACAAGAGTAATCAAATAAGAACACTTATATATAGGAAGTACCAGCGGCGTATCCACCATGTTCTTATTTTATTATACCCGTTTCGTTATCTAAATCACAACTACCACATAAACACATAAATCGTTAACTTGTCAACAACTAGTAAACACGCATTAAAGCACACAATGAATCCAAAGAAGGACTCCAATCTTAGTACTTTAAACATCCTGCAAGAATCAATCTATGAAGATAGATAGATGCTATAAGGACTTGGGTTCTGTTACATTGAATCACAACAATCCTAAATCCTAATGGTGATTCGGGATAACGCCACGGAGGGTAATACAATAAACACACTTATATATAGGAAGTACCAGCGGCGTATCCACCATGTGTTTATTGTATTACTCTAGTTTCGTTATCTAAATCACCAAAAATCTACACATAAACCATAACCGTCGTCCTGTAAAGTACTTCTTAAAAATCTCACTATGAAGATAGGAAGATCTAAGACTGCACTTCAAATATCATATAAGAATCTAACTATGAAGATAGAAAGTTCTTTAAGGATTTGGATAAACATCGTATTTGAATAATTGGAATAATACACATAAAAGCACTTAGTAAACACATATATGCCATACATTGGAAAACAAATTGGTTACATATATGAATCACCCCAAAACATTTGAAAACGGTAAAAGAGGGGAACTATGTACTCGCTTGGGATTGCGTGTAGGTCTTGTTCAAAAGATAAACAAAGTGTTGGTGCATGCGTCTGTCGACTTCGTCTTGTATCGAGTCTTTCATTGTATTAGATTAATCAGGGCTCGGAAAACGAGAAATTAGGTCAAAGGGCAAGTTCAAGCGAAATCACTTAGTGTAATTCCGCTTGAAAGTGACACATGGTTTCAAGCAAAATCACTAGGTTAATTTCGCTTGAACCTAATTCCGCTTCAATGTAATTCCGCTTGAGACATGTTCAAGCGGAATCACCTGCCCTATATATAGTTGTGTTCTGATTCCGTTTGAAGGAGTGGTGTATGTTTGTTTTCCGAAGGCGAAGCTCTGTCGAAGTGTCTACAGACGTGTAATTGTTACCAGATCAATATAAAAGACAGTTTAAGTGATATCTAGCTGAATTCAACTCATTATGTATGTTTCCGCCTTTCATTTTGAGTAGAACGCCTCTGATCGACTCATTTCGGGTCCGTACACGATCCTACAAGTGGTATCAGAGCTCAGGAGGAGGAGTTCTACAGATTTCAGCCTGATTTCATCTTGTTTTCTTACTTCTACACCTTCTTTTCTCAATTAAACAAGTTTTAATGGTTAAAATGGCCTGAATTTTTCACATCTTAAGCGTAATCCTGTTTTAACAAAGCCTTGAGAGAATTAGACCAAAATTCAGCTTAAAAGTGACAAAAATGGACAAAAGTTCTAATTCCGCTTGAACGAATTGTTTAATTCCACTTGAAAAGTTAAGGCCATTTCAAACGAAATAACTAGTTTCGCTTGAAAAGTTTTATTCCGCTTGAAACATTTCAAGCGAAATCAGTGATTCCGCTTCGGTGTGGTATTCCGCGTGAAATTTCAAACGGAATCACCTATTCCGTTTAAAGAGTCTAATTTCGCTTGAAATCTTTAATTCCGTTTAAAGTTGTATGCAGGTAATTTCGCTTGGAAGTTAATCTCGCTTGAGTTGTTATCTCGCTTGAAAGTACCTGTTTTGTGAACATGTTTACCGAATCATGAGTGAAGAATTTTACAACGCATTTGCAACATCCCCGACTACTCCGGCTACTATTGCTCAAAACATGAACTTGGAAAATGAAATTGGAACTACACAAAAACCTCTGAAGCTAATGAGCATTGAGGAGTATTACGGTTGGAAAGATCGATTTGAGAACTGGGTTCAAGCAAATCATTTGAGATCTTGGGAGTGTATTTTGAAGAAATATGTACTACCACGTACTGATCTGCAAGTTGAGAAAGAAATCTCTGAATTCACTGATAAAGAACGAGACATGTACAGAGCTAAAAAGATGATGATTAGTCTACTTCAGCAAGCTATTAAAGAAGATATCTTTGTATTGCTTCAACATGACAAAACTTCAAAATCAATTTGGGATGCTCTTAAAATCAAGTTTGAGGGAAGTGATAAGATGATCAAAAGTAAAAAGTCATTGCTTAAGAAAGAATTTGATCTATTCACAAGTCTGCCAGGGGAAGACACAAAGAAATTGATTGAAAGGTATTGCCACTTAGTTCGTTCTATGTCGTTGTTAAGCATAACCAAAGAACGAGAGGAATGGGTCGACAAATTAGCTGATGCTTTACCTCAAAAAGAATGGGGTACATTTCTGATGATCTTAAAGAACACTGGAGTATATGATGGTTTGACGATTTCTCAGTTCATCGAGAAGATTGAGGGTCAAGATCTTGAACAACAAAAGATTGCGAGGATGAGTAATCCAAGTGGTCAACAAGATGTGAAAATGTATTATAAAGGCAATGTTCAAGAGGTTGAAATGAGTCCGAAGATTCAAACTGCTTTTAGTGCTGGAAACTCATCAGAAAATATTGATCAAAGTCAAAACAACAACAGTGGTTTTTCTTCTTATCCGAGTGTTAATCCTAAGAGTTCAACTTCAAGTTTTCATTCTCAAAGTTCAAAAAGTGGAAATAGTTGTGTGATACAGTGCAACATTGCATTGAATCTTCCAGATGGTCACATTTTTTCTGAAGAAATTGCAAAAGATCACATGGCGTTACTTGCAACTGTGCTACAATCCTATGAAGGTTTGGTTGCAGGAAGGATCGGAAATCCTATGCTAATAAAAGAAGATTACGATCAGATAGACGCTGAAGAAATGGAGCTCATGGACATCAAATGGTGTCTAGCTAGTGTCTTGAGAAGAGCTGAAAAGTTCAAAATGATAACAGGAAGAAATGATTTCTTGGATGCACATGTTTCTACTTTGGGTTTTGATAAATCTAAAGTTACTTGTTTTCGATGCAGGGAGAAAGGTCATTTCAAAAGAGAATGCAAAAATCAGGAAGTGAGTGGAGCAAAGAATCCATTTGGAAAAGATTATTACTATCGGAAAGCCATATATCAACAAGTTGCTCATCAACCATATCAACAAAAGGATTCACAAACTGCTCATGGGAAAATGATCGAAGATGCAAACAAGAAAGCGTATGTATTATGGTATCATTAATCAAGATGATAAAAAATCTTCAATAGATTTCATTTGGGACAAATATATTTCAGCTGATAGTTAAGCATGTTTAATAAACCAAGATGATGAGAAAATGGCTCCAGGATTTAGTTGGGATAAGTTTGTGGATGAGAATGGGGAGTTTAAAGCTTTCATTGCAAAGATAGTTCAAGAACCTGATTTGTTTACAAAATGGATGAAAGCGATTGGTGTTCATAAGAAGAATCAAGAAGACGAATCTGTTTCATCCGATGAAAGTTCAGAAGAAGCAACTGTTTTTGATCAAACATCATCTGATTCTGGTTCTTTAGATGATAATTCTGAGAAGACAATAGATTTTGATCAATCACCAACTGATGACAGTGGTGATGATGAGGAAGAAAGACATATTAATGTTGCAAAAACTCATCTATCTCCTGAAAGTTTTCAATTTTATTTTGCAGATCGCTTGGAGAAGCTGAAGGAGAGACGAGCAGCAAAAGAACAAAAGAAAATGAAATGTGAAAGTGTTGATAAAAAGGAAGAGACTGTTCAAAATGAAGAAGTTGAAGCTGAGAAAGTGAATAAAGCTGAAAAAGTGATTGAGGTTGAGAAGGTCATCGAAGTTGACAAGATTGTGGAAGTCATCAAGCCTTGCTTAAAGTGTTTAGAATCCTGCAAGGAATGTGCAGCAAAAGATGAGAAGCTGATTGAACAAGAAAAGATGAAAGAACAATTATTGTTTAATCTCAACTATGTGAAAGAATCTTATGACGTTTTGAACAGAACAGTAACTGGTTTACAAAAGACTAATTCAGAAAGAGAAGATGCGTTGACTATGATGAATGCTGTGATGATGACAAAGCAGAAGGCAATTAATCATTACATTGAAGAATGTGCAAAGTTACAGCGGGAGTTGGAAAATGAAAAGATAGAAAATGAAAGAATCAGACGGTTATTACAAAGCTATTCTAGTTCTGACTATCTGATTGATCGAATTTATCCAAATGTTGCAGGTAT
>CM060372.1:103611953-103686681 GCA_030545235.1 Helianthus tuberosus
GGTGCGTTACTGTTTCCGCGTTCTTCGTTCACGTCTGCGTTTTGTGTCGTTCGGAAGCACGATAAATATGAAAAACTAAATTTATAAACACAAAATACTCATATAAGATTCATACTTGTCGGCGTTGTCAGTATTTCGTACGGTGTCAGTTCGTTGTCGTTTGATGTTCCGCAGATTCCACGCGAATCTTCATACGCGTACTGTAAAATCGAATAAACATTCCTAGGCACCAAAAAGGCCTAATTAAGTTAATTTGTGTTGTAAACACTATTTATTATCGCGTTAATCACCTGTTAAACACGTAATTAAGGGCCGTAAATCACCGGTTGTCACATTCTCCCCCTGTTAATGAAATTTCGTCCTCGAAATTTAGACTACGTTAACTCCTTAGAGTTACGTTATGTGTAGGTAAATACGAATAGTATCAAAGTGGATGACCACGAAATCAGATCAAGACTAATTCAAATCATGTGAATTCAAGGACATTCCTCCCCAATAGGAACCCAACGGTTTAAAAGAAATGTGTTTCAGCAGTTGATGTCAAAGGAAATAAGACGTATAGATACAGTCACTAGTGAGATTAAGTTAACAAGGATCCAACAATGAACATGAACTTCATCCAGTCGAATTCCATATGAACGTTTACAACATGTAAATGAGTTCTAGAAGCAATAACATCCACTGGATGAACTTAGAATCAACAATCTCAAATATAATAGTTTGCGTGAAACGCTCAATCGTGATCAGCACAAGCTGCAAGTTATACCGACGCCACAAGGTGTCGTAATGAATGAAACAATTGAAATATAGCGGTGATCGAACAAGTATCACCTGTGTTTTGCATGAAACGCTCGATCTTGATTAGCTCAAGCTACAAGCTTACACCGACACCACAAGGTGTCGTATCGATTTAAATAATTCAATGATAGCGGTGATCTAACAATTTCACCGTGTTTGAAGTCAAATGAAAGCGCAATGAAGTAAATATGAATGTTTGTTCCAACAAACATCAAAAGATTTTCAATTGAAAACGGAACATCAAAGAAATAATGTTTTCGATCGAAGATGAAGAAGCAATGAATATCGCAAAACTTTCGATCGATGTTGAAAGAATCGTTAAGAGGTACACCGAAATATAAAAAAATAATGAATTTGTGTACCATTGTCTTAACACACGATTGTGTTAAGACTGCTTTAATATGATAATTCAATGCGGATTTAAAACAAATCAATAAATAAATAATTTAAATCCATGCATGATATGTGTAAACAAGACTAGCGCAAGCTTCAAATTAATGAAAATGCCACCACAAGGTGTCGAAATCATCAAACGACTTAATGGAGTCGTAGATCAAACAAGTCTACTATGACTCGAAACAAATGAAACACTTGTTAATACGAATTTGAATATGATGTTTTCAATACATCATATGGTGCCTTGAATTGAATATGTGTAATGAACAAGTTCAAACAAACGAACTTGGTTTCGACGCAATCCGACAATAAATACATGTATCGACAAGAAAGACTTTCGGCATGGTCACATCGAAAACCATGTATGTAACTTGAAAAGAAGAGGAATTTCAGGAAAATGTGTTGACTTGATAACAAAGGAGCCAATAATTACAATAATGCGGGTCATTCGAATCACAAATCAATAATTAGATTTAGCGAAATAATATTTGAAGTGTGATGAAACGCTTATTCGAAACGAAACCACATGCGTAACAAACAATGCATGCGTAACATATGAATTTTTCAAGAAATGAAGCAAATGAGTATTCGCTGTAATGAAAGAAGTTATTGTGATGCAATGACCATTAAGAGGAGTAGTGATGTGAAAATCTACTCGGTAAATGTGAAGGTCGAAATTTCAACAAAAGAAATTTGAGGACTTTACCTGGGGTTTCATGTGATGACCGGTTGTTAGTTGACATTACCATGGAATGTCGAACATAGCGTATTCGTCGTTAGTAAGCTAGGGGGAATACGAAGGCATGCGTCTCCTCCTTAGCATGACTCGTGTCGTTTGCAGGACCGCGTGCCAAACCGCCGCTTCCTGATCGATAGTTTTCGTGCTGACAGGATTAGCATCATCGTTGAAATGCTCCATAGTGTCTTCTCGGTGACTTCACCTCGAAAGTAGTATGTGACGTACTTCAACCTCCGTTGACGTATAGCTTAAGTTTCACGCATACCTGGGCACTAGTGTTTCGTTTCGCGTAGAATGTGATGTACTCCGACATCCGTTGACGTGTTGACTGAGTTTCATGTCATTTGCACGCCCGTGCTTCGTTTTGCGTAGGTTACCTGCTCGGTTAACTAAAATAGCAAAGACAACATAATAATGGCGTTTGTCCGAGTTAATAAACGTGGTTCCTACGTGATGACCTTTAATGAACTTCAGCATAAGTTTCCAAGGCCCTAAATGCATGTTTCCTAAACCCTCAGAGTTTTATTTACTGTGTGCAACTGTTTTATGTATCGTGTGTAAAACACAACTTTAGAGTATGTTTGAAAACAAAATTTTGACTGTTTGTTTTTCGGCAACGGTTGGAGACCATATTCGAGCCTTAGGCGTTCTGTATGTGTTCAAAGTCTCCATAGTCTAAGTCCCAGAGAAAAGTGAGGTTAGAGCCTAGGTATCTCTACAGAAACCTAATTCGCTGTAACCTATAGCTCTGATACCAATCTGTCACACCCCGAAATTATCAGAGCTGGCGTGACTGGACTGGTATCTTCATTGCACAGCGGAAGCAAATAAGCTACGACTTCTAGAAAATGAACGCCCACTAAGTACTCGAATCCTCAATGGTTCTCCTATTCCAACCGTGCCATAATTTCTGAAATGCAACCTGAGAAAGAAACATGCGAAAAGTCAACATAAAGTTGAGCGAGTTCATAGTTTGTTTGTAAAAGATTTGAAACAAATCTTTTGAATAACGGTTTGTGAGATATTATTGATAAAACGAATTTAGAAATCATTTTCTTGTCAAGTTAAATGGAAACTTTGTATTCGTATAACTTCGTATTTCTAACGCATTATGTTCGTAGAACCATGTATTTGTAAACTCTTGTATTTGTAAAATTTGTATAACCGTCAATGCCCACCCTGACTTTGACTTCATGCCCGCATAATCCCTATGCTTTGAATTTGTATAAAACATGGTATGTAATTTGTAAAACCCCGGTATGAAAAGCATTTATGAACAAATTAAATTAAGGTTTTGCAAGGAGATTAAAACATGTGAAAGCATAGGGAGCACTCGAATGAGTAGGCTTATACCCTTGTCGATTTTCCTCGACTGTGTCGATTAACCTCGACTGTGTCAATTTACCTTGACTGTGTCGATTACCCTCGACTGTGTTGATTCACCTCGACTGTGTCGATTCACCTCGACTGGGACACCGAAGCACTCAAGTGGTCACAAGTACCATGAGTGGGGTTCAGCCGTACCCGTTAGATCTAACCTTCGTCCCAAATTAAGAATTTATGGCATTTCAAATTTAATCTATGCTCACATGATTTAATAGTTCATTTCATACCGTTTAAACATTCGTAACATGTATTTTACCCCAGCCTCTAAGGCTGAACCTCCCCAGCCTCTAAGGCTAACTCCCCAGTCTCTCTATATTATCACCAGACGATCCATCCCTAGTCATGAAAATCATTCACATTTCGATAATACGCATTTGTTTTGTAAAAAAAACCGGTATATTTAGTATAATCCATTCGTAAACCATTTGAGTTCCTTGAAATCCGTTCGTAACATGATTTAAAAATATGAGTTTTCGTTCATTCAAAAACTTTGTATGTTCTTGCAAAACGTGCTTTGTCTAGAATATGCAATCTTTGTTCATCGAAAATTTTGTATGTTTCTGCAAAACGTGCATGTCTTTCCACCCCGAAAACATTTATAAAAATGTAAAACCGTAAAAAGGTGGGGTTATGAACTCACCTGAATTGCCTTGTGCAAAGCTAGCTAATTACGACTTCGTGATGTCCTTTCCAAGACTTGACTTGCTAGCGTGCATTCTAAATTATTCCTAACACGGAATATCTTATAAGTTTCTAAATAAACACAGTAACTAAACTACGTGTCACCGAGCTCTACCGAATTGTTAACCGAACGATTCAACGGTAAGTTGTTAACTTAAATGAAACGAAGAAGTTATACTCGTTAGCTCGTTTAACGTCGATAATAACTAATAAGTCTTGAAAAGACTTGATTCTCGAGATATTTGAAAGTAAATAAATATTTATATCAAAATATATAAATATATCGTTAAGATCGCTCGTCGTCCCGAGAAGTCGTTTGTGCATATAGATGTATTCGTATGAAAGTAATATATAATAAACTCGTATTATATATATTACGTCTTGTATATATTTGCCAAAATATATGTATATGAGTCGCTTGATGTTTGAAATATACATAAAACTATGTTTATTTTTATAAGAGAAATCGTTATTGTTGGGTACTAGAAATAAATATATAAAATATATTTATTTTTGTAAAAACGAATTCATGTCATTTGATCTTTGGAATAAATATAAAAACTATATTTATTTTATAAAACGAATTCGTGTCGTTTGATATTCGAAAAAATATATAAACTATATTTAAGTTTATAAAAGAACCGTCGTCTTGTTTAATGTTCGAAATAAATATATAAACTATATTTATTTGTAATAACGAATTCGGGTTATCGCCGTTTAAAACAATATAAGTAATTATATTGATTTTTATAAAAGGTTTGTAGAATTTCCAAGTTTTAAAATAAATATAATATCTATATTTATTTGTTTTAAATAATTTCCGAATAGTCGTTGCTTTCGAAAGTTGTAAAGTGTCGTCGATTTTCGTATTTGTTTTACTAAAAGGTTATTTGAATCCGATGTTATGTTTCATAAAAACGCTTTATTTTACGGATTTTATCGAAAAACGGGTAGAGTTTCCTCTGTTTTTGGACGCCCCGACAACACAAGTTGTCGTTAAAATTTCAAAATTCAATTAATAATTAATCAATCAAAATATATCAACCTTTGCCAAATACGTCAAATTATAAACCATTATTTTAATCGCTCGGTTCAAGCTCGTTTCTCACGTATTTAATAAAATTATGAAATAACGAAATAAAACGCGTTGTTAATCTTTACCATCTTCTCGTGTCGAAACGTCGAACCACTTGACCGAGTTGACCGGCTGAGTTGACCGAGTCGACTCACTGAGTTGACTGAGTTGACTCGCTGAGTTGATCGAGTCAACCGGGTTAACCGGAATTAACCGAGTTAACTGAGTTAACCGGGTTTGACCCGAGTTGACCGAGCCAAAACTGACCAAGATGACCCGAACCAAGCCAAATCTTACCCGAACATATCCGTGGACCCGTTGACTGCCTTTGACTTGTGTTGACCAGCTTTGACCCACTTGGAACCAAACCCAAAACCTGAACCGAAACATACAAGTCCAGAACTGTCATCTGAACTGAACCGATGCTCCCGAGCCGCCCAAAACTGACCCGTGCCGAAACAATCTAACCTGAGTCGAGATGGGACCCGAACCAGAACCGAGACGAACCACAGCCGCTGAAGCTGAGTCGAGCACCCAACTCTGCTAAACCATCATCACCGTTGTTTGATGTTTTCCGATGACCAGAGCTTGCCGCCGCCGTTCGTAAGTCGCCGGTGACCCTTTTTATTGTCGGAATCGCGTAGATCGGAGGGGGGTAGGGGTGTTTACCGGTAAATTTGTCGGACAACGGCAAGGACCGCCGGATAAACAAACCGACCGCCGGTCCGTGTCTCCGACCGTCAGATATTTTCTCCTTCTCTCTATCTCCTTCTCTCTCTCTCTCCTCGCCGTCTGACCGTCGCTCACCACCACCCGATGTTGGTGGTGGTGGTCCGTTGTTGATCGAAGAAAAAAGGGGGGTGGGTGTCTGTTGTATGTAATCGAGAGGAGAGGGGTAGAAGAGATGAGGGTGTTTGGGTGAGATACTAGTCGCAGATGGCCGGTCGGAGGTCCGGCTCCGGTCACCGGAGGTGTCGTCTAGAGAGGGAGAGAGCTGAGGACTGTGGGTGTGAGTTTGTGAGGGGGTGTTTGGGATTCCTTTTTAACTTATGACTTATCAAAAGTCCTTCTCAAAAGTGAGAAGTTAGAATTTGTAACTTCTCAATTTCTCCTTTTTAAAGCTAATTCAAGACATAAAAGTCCTTCTGAGAAGATGTTTGGAATTCCTTTTAACCCTAAAAGTCCTTCTCATGGGATGTTTGGGGTTCCTTTTAACTTCTAAGAAGTTAATAAGTCAAAAGTAGCTCCAAAATAAGTTAATCCAAACACCCACTGAGTGTTTGTTTCATTTGCACAAATGAAGAATCAAGGGTATAGTCCCCTTATATACTTAGGATTTTTGTTAATGGGCTATGGGCTTGGGCCTAAGGCCCACAAGTCCAATCCCGTGTTTTAAGGGTCCGTCTACACATACGAACCTGCTTTCACACCCGTTTTTCTTAAAATTGTCGCAAATTATTATTTTTAAAATTAGAGGACGTAAAATAGCGTTGGTAGTCGTGGTTGACGCGTTCGTTCGCCACTCACGGTAAAAATCATGAAATTTGAGTCATTGCCGTTGTAATCCGTTTTTCGATCCGGTTTCGACTACAGGCATTAAAATTCGAAAACGAAACCAAATATATCATAATATATTAATATCGAGACGAAATTTGAGTCCGGTGCTTCCGTTTCGTCGTTGTTTGTTGGTGCGTTACTGTTTCCGCGTTCTTCGTTCACGTCTGCGTTTTGTGTCGTTCGGAAGCACGATAAATTTGAAAAACTAAATTTATAAACACAAAATACTCATATAAGATTCGTACTTGTCGGCGTTGTCAGTATTTCATACGGTGTCAGTTCGTTGTCGTTTGATGTTCCGCAGATTCCACGCGAATCATCATACGCGTACTGTAAAATCGAATAAACATTCCTAGGCACCAAAAAGGCCTAATTAAGTTAATTTGTGCTATAAAGACTATTTATTATCGCGTTAATCACCTGTTAAACACGTAATTAAGGGCCGTAAATCACCGGTTGTCACAGTACACCCCTCCCAATGCATATCTTAATCATTTTACATTAATCTTTGTCCCTTCACTCGGGCTCATTATCCTAATGTAATACGCTTCTGTCACCCGGCTGTGCGTTTACATTATTATTAAATATTTTGCTCATTTGATTCATTTGGGTACTTTTTAATTTGTCCCACTCACCCTGTCGTTACTACATCAGATGTAAATATGTCCATCATAAAAAGTTCATGGTACCACGTGCTCACCACTTACTTGGCCAGAGTAAGCGATCAATACCTGGTATACATGACCTTTTTATAATTTTCACATTACACCCCATGTAAGTAATGCCTCTATTTGTTTATCTTGGAAACAATATCCTGGATAGATTTTCTATTCGGGATTTTCCAAGTTTTTAATCTATATATGCAACTTTCAATCTCTACGTATTTGTTGCATATTACTATTTGTGCAATTAAATTTAAAATGTGCACCTGGTAATGCTTGCCCTAACGGGCTTCTCTTGCCATTAGCCTTGTTCGCGATCGCTACGCGATTTAGGTCCTTGATGAGCATACTCTTTGGACCGTTCCGCTATCAAATCCGCGATTTGTTAAACTCTCGCTATCTTCATATGTGAGTGTCCTTCAACTAAAACATTTACAACAGTTAGTAATTTCGACATTAATGGATGCCTGTATTATAATACAAGGCTTTTCTACTATACGCGTCAACGCGCGAAATTTCGTCAACTATAACAATCATTTTAATTGGGGTAACATGTATTACACGATAACACTATGTGTTGTTTACAACACTTTAGCATGCTAAACCATTAACATACTTGTACTTACCGGATTTGCGATCAAGCCTTGAACCGAACATTTTATTCTTTTAACCTTGAGCTCTGATTACCAACTTGTAACACACGTCTTAATAAATCAAGATTTTAATAATTAAGATACACATTTTAATGCTAAAATGTGACTTTTTAAAAGCTTGACTTACTTCCATTCCCATATGATTACCATATTTAAAAACATATTTGTAAGTGTTTGCATAATTCACTTATAACAAATACAAATCCAGATTTGACACGGAAGCTTCATTTAACGTGTGTTCGGTTCTCGCTCGACGCTTGATCTTCATCCGGGACTCTCGACATTCACCTATGATCAAAACCAACTTAGAAGTCAGTTTTGATAGTAAAATAACAATCACAAGGTAATTGGGTCAAATAATCGAAATAAACAAAATAAACAAAATTTTCAACATTTTTTGCCCGTCGCCGCGCGCGACGGCAAATGGCTTTGGCCGTGGCGCGACGCCACGGTCCCATTTTAACAGAATGTGTTGATGCTGGTGCTGCATATTCGTCCAGCTAAGTTTTAATCAAAACCAAACTTCAACATGGCATAACTTTTGATCTAGACCTCCGTTTTACGCGATTCTTTTTCCTACGCATTCGTAATTTAATCCTCCGTCTCATGGAGTAAAAATCCGACATCTGAATTTACAAAATTTTAGATTTTAAGCTCTCGGCTTGAAATTCATTTAAGACACTTTTGACCCGTTCATGCTTTTACCAAACTAACTGGTTATTTTCCTTCAAAATACCATGGTCATCATATTCTATCCGTTTACTAATCATCAAGATTCAACTTTACGGGTTCCTTAAGATATTTTAACCCGTTTTGCATATATACTCGTTTTGACCCGTTACGAGTATTTTACATCTTTAAACTTAAATCATGCTTCTATTGGTTTACATCTTATCCCCATTTTTATACTAATTCCAAAGACTCCATTTAAACAAGACGTTTACTTCAAAACAACTCTTTAAAAGTTGTTTGTCCTATTTACCCCTCAAGGGCTTTTTGGTCAAAATTTAGCCCTTCATTTGTGCGACGAAGGCCTTCCGCTATTAATTGACCAAAATATCGCTTTTAGCTATAATTCTAAACATGCGTACCTGGCTCGGGTCATAAGATTGACCCGTTAAAATACCTTTCGCTATTAATTACTAATCAAATAGCAACGCGAACCATGTGTTAAATTTCTGCGATTACAAAACTCAACACGCGATCATAAGATATTATTGTCAAATGGTGTTAACAACACCATTTGACCCGTTTAGTCAAAATGACCAATTATAATTTTGAGATGGTATTTAATTACCATTTCATCCCATTAACCTATTCCGATTAACGGGGTTTGATTACCAAACCCATTTTTGGGTTAATTTTACCACTAACGGTATTTTACTCGTCTTTACTATTAACGGGGGTAAAATTAAACCCCGTTAATAGTAAAGACGAGTAAAATACCGTTAGTGGTAAAATTAACCCGGTGAATATTAGGATTTAAATAATTAATCCTATATTAATCAAAAAGAAGAATAAACGCTTTGAGAAAACATGGTTTATTAGAAGCCCGAGTTAACGGGACTTAAAAAAATAAAACGGGTTATAATTCCCCACACCCATCAAGTTAACTAGGAATAGTAACCTAGTTAGTAATGGGTAACTAAATGAAAAGCTATGAGATATAGCTTCTTTTATAATAAATGAAACAAGAGGGACTAATATGGCCAAGAAGGGAAACTTGTTTTATTAAAATTAAAAATAAAACACAACACACACACACTTAGTGTGTGTGTGTGTGCGTGGATCGACCAGAGGACAAGGGAAAAAGAAGCAAACCCTAACTCTCACAAATCTCCCAAATTGAAGGTCCAAATCAAGTTTAAATCAAAATCCGAGTACGAATTAGTGATCTCCACTGAAAAAGGAGTCACGAGGTATGTAAATTTCATGAGAAATCTCTAGTTGAATTTCTGAGCAAACCTAGAGAATTCGAATTAGATGATTGCATGCTTGTTATATGATGAGATAGGAACATTGTAGTGTCTAGGAGTAAATCCTAGACAAGTATATGATGAAGTTAGGCCTAATTCTTGTGAATTCATGATCACCATTGAAGGTGATAGGTGGGTTTAGTATGAACATGTTAAAGACTAGAAATTGATAGTTGTTCTAGTGTAATTTGAATTTTTCATAAGTAAATTCTGATGTTGTAGATGCGAAAAATTGATATGAACATGTTAATTGATGTTAAAACAAGGTTAAAACAATAACCATGAACTAGATAAAAGAAGAATACAACTTATGCATATTAGGTGTTTGTTAAAATGCCTAAATGAGAACTAAAGTGTTGAAATTTAGAGTGAAAACGCATATTTGAATGATATGGCAATTACGCGTAATATGAAGTGATGAGGGTTCTACATATTATGTTGATTTAGACTTAATGTTGTAAACCAAGTGATTGAAAGTAGTTAACTTTGATAAATTAAGTTAACTAATCATGAAGTCGAATAGTAGTTTCGACATAGAAAATAAGTGAGGTGGAATAGTCGTGATTGTTAATGACTAATTTAACCGCCTTGTAAATGATTGAAAATAGTTTGACGCTTAAACGAGCTAGGTAGAGGCTTGGGAAAGAAGCGGTCAAATAATCGAGTACGAGAAGGGAAGTGTAAACCGGATGCGAGGTAAGTTAAGCTTACGCTTTTTTATTCTTACTACCAAATACTTATAATGCAAGTCAGAATAAGTGAGAATGGCAAGAAACCATACATTATGGTAAAAAGGGTAAAAACGGTAAAATGGTAACCCGGACATGGGTTAACGAATAAATAAAAAGGATTTGAAAGGACACCAGTTGGCATAAGTCAAAATGGGTCAAACAAAGCAAGAAACAACCTTTAAGCAAGATGAATTCAAAGAGTAAATCGGAATAGGTTAATGGGATGAAATGGCAATTAAATACCATCTCATAATTATAATTGGTCATTTTGACTAAACGGGTCAAATGGTGTTGTTAACACCATTTGACAATAATATCTTATGATCGCGTGTTGAGTTTTGTAATCGTAGAAATTTAACACTTGGTTCATGTTGCTATTTGATTAGTAATTAATAGCGAAAGGTGTTTTAACGGGTCAATCTTATGACCCGAGCCAGGTACGCATGTTTAGAATTATAGCTAAAGGCGATATTTTGGTCAATTTATAGCGGAAGGCCTTCGTCGCACAAATGAAGGGCTAAATTTTGACCAAAAAGCCCTTGAGGGGTAAATAGGACAAACAACTTTTAAAGAGTTGTTTTGAAGTAAACGTCTTGTTTAAATTGAGTCTTTGGAATTCGTATAAAAATGGGGATAAGATGTAAACCAATAGAAGCATGATTTAAGTCTAAAGATGTAAAATACTCATAACGGGTCAAAACGAGTATATATGCAAAACGGGTTAAAATTTCTTAAGGAACCCGTAAAGTTGAATCTTGATGATTAGTAAACGAATAGAATATGATGACCATGGTATTTTGAAGGAAAATAACAAGTTGGTAAAAGCATGAACGGGTCAAAAGTGTCTTAAATGAATTTCAAGCCGAGAGCTTGAAATCTAAAATTTTGTAAATTCAGATGTCGGATTTTTACTCCATGAGATGGAGGATTAAATTACGAACGCGTAGGAAAAAGAATCGCGTAAAACGAAGGTCTAGATCAAAAGTTATGCCATGTTGAAGTTTGGTTTTGATTAAAACTTAGCTGGGCGAATATGCAGCACCGGCATCAACACATTCTGTCAAAATGGGACCGTGGCATCGCGCCACGGCCAAAGCCATTTGCCGTCGCGCGCGGCGACGGGCTAAAATGTTGAAAATTTTGTTTATTTCGATTATTTGACCCAATTACCTTGTTGTAATTGTTATTTTACTATCAAAACTGACTTCTAAGTTGGTTTTAATCATAGGTGAATGTCGAGAGTCCCGGATGAATATCAAGCGTCGAGCGAGAACCGAACACAAGTTAAATGAAGCTTCCGCGTCAAATCTGGATTTGTATTTGTTATAAGTGAATTATGTAAACACTTACAAATATGTTTTGAAATATTGTAATTATATGGGAATGGAAGTAAGTCAAGTTTTTGTAAAGTCACATTTTAGCATTAAAATGTGTATCTTAATTATTAAAATCTTGATTTATTAAGACGTGTGTTACAAGTTGGTAATCAGAGCTCAAGGTTAAAAGAATAAAGTGTTCGGTTCGAGGCTTGATCGCAAATCCGGTAAGTACAAGTATGTTAATGGTTTAGCATGCTAAAGTGTTGTAAACAACACATAGGGTTATCGTGTAATACATGTTACCCCAATTAAAATGATTGCTATAGTTGACGAAATTTCGCGCGTTGACGCGTATAGTAGAAAAGCCTTGTATTATAATACGGGCATCCATTAATCGCTTACTCTGGCCAAGTAAGTGGTGAGCACGTGGTACCATGAACTTTTTATGATGGACATATTTACATCTGATGTAGTAAGGACAGGGTGAGTGGGACAAATTAAAAAGTACCCAAATGAATCAAATGAGCAAAATATTTGATAATAATGTAAACGCACAGCCGGGTGACGGAAGCGTATTACATTAGGATAATGAGCCTGAGTGAAGGGACAAAGATTAATGTAAAATGATTAAGATATGCATTGGGAGGGGGTGTACTTACACTCGAACCTAGAGAATGCAAACATGTAAAATGATTAAGATGTGCATTGGGAGGGGGTGTACTTACACTCGAACCCGGAGAATACAAACATGTAAAATGATTAAGATATGCATTGGGAGGGGGTGTACTTACACTCGAACACGAAGAATACAAACATGTAAAATGATTAAGATATGCATTAGGAGGGGGTGTAATTACACTAGAACCCGGAGAATGCAAACATGTAAAATGATTAAGATATGCATTGGGAGGGGGTGTACTTACACTCGAACCCGGAGAATACAAACATGTAAAATGATTAAGATATGCATTGGGAAGGGGTGTACTTACACTCGAACCCGGAGAATACAAACATGTAAAATGATTAAGATATGCATTCGGGGGGGTGTACTTACACTCCAACCCGGAGAATGCAAACATGTA
The DNA here is from genome assembly GCA_030545235.1 of Helianthus tuberosus. NCBI lineage: Eukaryota > Viridiplantae > Streptophyta > Magnoliopsida > Asterales > Asteraceae > Helianthus > Helianthus tuberosus. Next base: position 103,625,009 of record CM060372.1, read on the forward strand.
AAATGATTAAGATATGCATTGGGAGGGGGTGTACTTACACTCGAACCCGGAGAATGCAAATATGCCTCTTAACGGGCCGTTTTTGTAAAACGTCAAACTTGAGGACAAAGTCAGAATATAAAAGTGAAGCGAAGTCTTAATGCATACTGGAAGGGTTGCAATAACAACGACTTTGGTAAAACACCCGGTTGATGGGTAAGGATTTAAACACTTGCGTAGACCGAGAAATGGGAACTCGGATGGAAAGTTAAAAGACTCGGGTTTTGAGTCAAGACTAAAAGACGACAAGATGATGTAAATAGAAATTTTGATAAATTATGTTCAACTATTTTAAAGTTGAACGGGTCAAACAAAGAATGAAGTTTGACATCCATAAAAGATAAAATTTCACATGAATAAGTCAAACGGGTTGAATATAATATAATGCCGGATGGCATGAGTAAGCGCAAACGGGATAACGGTAGCATCAAAAGCAAAAGAATAATGAGCCTGGTAAAGGGACATAATCAAATACGAATATATGTAAACTGGATAATAGTGAGCATAAGATGAACCAATGCATAAATGGCATGAGAAGTCATAAAGTCAGAAAATTTGTTCGAAAGAAAACAAATATAGCCTTAGACTACAGTCAAGGTTAAAGGAAATACAAAAGCAAAAATAAATGGTTTTGAACATAAAAAGGGTGCCTTAACGCCATATATAGGGCTGTAAACGAACCGAACGAACACGAACGAGGCCTTGTTCGTGTTCGTTCGTTAAGGAAATAAATGTGTTCACGAACGGTTCATGAACACTTACCGAACGAGATTTTATGTTCGTGTTCGTTCATTAAGGAAATGAGCGTGTTCACGAACGGTTCACGAAGACAAGCGAACGCAAATAAATTTGGCGAACGCGATGAAGGATAAAGGTGGATGGCCCAGAGAGTAGCACTAGAACTTGAATCCCTTATTGTGGAATGGAGGTAGATCATATTCGTCGATGTAAATAATGAGAAAAGAAAGAGAAATGGTGCATAAACAAGGTGAAAGAGGGTTTCCTAGTTTAATTGTTAGGGTAATGATGTAAATAAAAGTTTAATAGTATAAAAAGTATAGATAAAATATATGAAAGTATAAAAATCTTTAATTAAAACACGAACATACGAACATAAACGAACGCAAATGAACGAATGTTCACGAACACCTTACCGAACGTTCACGAACACAATTGAACGAACGAGACCTTTGTTCATGTTCGTTCATTTAACTAATCGAATGGAATTTCTTGTTCATGTTCGTTCGTTTATTAAACGAACGAACATAAATGAACTTCCCGCCGAACGGTTCACGAACTGTTCACTGAACGTTCGGTTCATTTACAGCCCTAGCCATATACATATATAAATGTATATACCTTTGAATAAAGACTTGAATAAAAGATGATCTACGGGATTATCATAACCAACGAGATTATAAATGAGGCTAAGGTATACGGGACCAAAAAGACCTTCGGGTCCCAAATAGAAAGAAATGAATTGTTAGGGTCTCACCTTAATAAGGTAAAAAGGTGAAAATATAAAGAAATAGCCTACATGGCTAAGCAAAAGAACCTACGGGTCAATAGTATAAAACAAGGAAACTGGCTGTAACTTCCCACATAAAATAATAACGGGAGATAAAGTTAGTTTAAAAGCGACAGGTTTCGCTAAGTTAATTAAATGGGTTAAAAGCAAAGAGATTGTAAAAGGTCTGGTTGACAAAAGTGAAAAATTTCACTAAAACATTAAACGGGAAAAAATGACAAAAGAGTTCACAATTATTTAAATTGTACTACGTCACAAAAGTGAGTGAAGTCATTATCAAAATTGTAGGATCGTATACGGACCTGAACGAGTCGATCAGAAGAGTTTATGCTCAGTACGAAAGGCGAAAACAGTCGTACTGAGGTCAATTCAGCAAGATACACACTTTAAACTGTCGTATTATTGATTTGATAACGATTTACAGCGAGACGACACTTCGGCAGCACTTCGTTGCTCTGACCGGAAAAGTTACAACTAATATCGCTTGAAGGGGTATATATAGGCCTCTGATTTCGTTTGAAAGGTGTTCCAAACGGAATTAAGTTTCCAAGCGGAACTTAATTCCGCGCGGAATTACACTCAAACACTTTCAAGCGGAATTACCCCTAGAAGCGGAATTACATGAAATCTCGAACTACGTGCCCTGTTCTAACATTCTAAGTACAAGACTCGATACAAGACGAAGTCGACAGACGCATGCACCAACAGAAATGACAATGGAAGGGGATAAGTCCTTGGACGTAAATTCCTTGGAATTGACATGAGCTAAAATGAAAACGTTAAACTAAAGAATTCAATTTTTGGTAAGAAACAGCGTTTTAACACGTACGAATACTATGAGACGAATTCGAAAATGAGTAAATCAAAGAACGTGGGTCTTAACACCGATGGGTGCATGACGATACCTCCGAAAAGAAGAAGCATGATAAAGAAAAGTCGAATTAGACTTAAACGTTACGTGACACGCTCACAGACAAGAAAAGAAATATAGAGAATGATATAGAATACAGTCAAGTCATAACGTGAGTTACGAGATATGAAAATCAGAAAACAAGCAAAAGGCCAGGTTGGCAATAAGATATACCCGAATGACGGGGAATAAAGAGACGGCGACTAATCAGTCTAGCCGATAAAACATTTCAAAGTCAGATTAGTGTTACGACTTATACAAAGCACTTGTCGATATGAGATTAGCTTGATGTAAGCATGTTGAAAATAAATATAACTGAGTGATCAGATGACAACTCGGTCGAATAAGTGACCAGATTAAGAAATACAAGATGAAAGTATCGGCCTATGAGGCCATACACGTAAAAGATGCATATGCTATGAAACCTAAAAGACATTACCATACTTCCCTGGTAAGAGTATTATGTGTGAGCAATGCTCAAGTGATCACCAAGATTAAGGTCCGAATGATCTAAGGTGATAAAGTACGTGAGAAAGGTTTCGGGGACGAAACCTCTTTAAGGGGGGTAGACTTGTAACACCCCAAAATGGGTTTGGTAATCAAACCCCGTTAATATTAAAGACGAGTAAAATACCGTTAGTGGTACAATTAACCCGGTGAATATTAGGATTTAAATAATTAATCCTATATTAATCAAAAAGAAGAATAAACGCTTTGAGAAAACATGGTTTATTAGAAGCCCGAGTTAACGGGACTTAAAAAAATAAAACGGGTTATAATTCCCCACACCCACCAAGTTAACTAAGAATAGTAACCTAGTTAGTAATGGGTAACTAAATGAAAAGCTATGAGATATAGCTTCTTTTATAACAAATGAAACAAGAGGGACTAATATGGCCAAGAAGGGAAACTTGTTTTATTAAAATTAAAAATAAAACACAACACACACACTGTGTGTGTGTGTGTGTGGATCGACCAGAGGACAAGGGAAAAAGAAGCAAACACTAACTCTCATAAATCTCTCAAATTGAAGGTCCAAATCAAGTTTAAATCAAAATCCGAGTACGAATTAGTGATCTCCACTGAAAAAGGAGTCACGAGGTATGTAAATTTCATGAGAAATCTCTAGTTGAATTTCTGAGCAAACCTAGAGAATTCGAATTAGATGATTGCATGCTTGTTATATGATGAGATAGGAACATTGTAGTGTCTAGGAGTAAATCCTAGACAAGTATATGATGAAGTTAGGCCTAATTCTTGTGAATTCATGATCACCATTGAAGGTGATAAGTGGGTTTAGTATGAACATGTTAAACACTAGAAATTGATAGTTGTTCTAGTGTAATTTGAATTTTTCGTAAGTAAATTCTGATGTTGTAGATGCGAAAAATTGATATGAACATGTTAATTGATGTTAAAACATGGTTAAAACAATAACCATGAACTAGATAAAAGAAGAATACAAATTATGCACATTAGGTGTTTGTTAAAATGCCTAAATGAGAACTAAAGTGTTGAAATTTAGAGTGAAAACGCATATTTGAATGATATGGCAATTACGCGTAATATGAAGTAATGAGGGTTGTACATGTTATGTTAATTTAGACTTAATGTTGTAAACCAAGTGATTGAAAGTAGTTAACTTTGATAAATTAAGTTAACTAATCATGAAGTCGAATAGTAGTTTTGACATAGAAAATAAGTGAGGTGGAATAGTCGTGATTGTTAATGACTAATTTAACAGCCTTGTAAATGATTGACAATAGTGTGACGCTTAAACGAGCTAGGTGGAGGCTTGGGAAAGAAGCGGTCAAATAATCGAGTACGAGAAGGGAAGTGTAAACCGGATGCGAGGTAAGTTAAGCTTACGCCTTTTTATTCTTACTACCAAATACTTATAATGCAAGTCAGAATAAGTGAGAATGACAAGAAACCATACATTATGGTAAAAACGGTAAAATGGTAACCCAGACATGGGTTAACGAATAAATAAAAAGGATTTGAAAGGACACCAGTTGGCATAAGTCAAAATGGGTCAAACAAAGCAAGAAACGACCTTTAAGCAAGATGAATTCAAAGAGTAAATCGGAATAGGTTAATGGCATGAAATGGTAATTAAATACCATCTCATAATTATAATTGATCATTTTGACTAAACGGGTCAAATGGTGTTGTTAACACCATTTGACAATAATATCTTATGATCGCGTGTTGAGTTTTGTAATCGCAGAAATTTAACACATGGTTCGCGTTGCTATTTGATTATTAATTAATAGTGAAAGGTATTTTAACGGGTCAATCTTATGACCCGAGCCAGGTACGCATGTTTAGAATTATAGCTAAAGGCGATATTTTGGTCAATTAATAGCGGAAGGCCTTCGTCGCACAAATGAAGGGCTAAATTTTGACCAAAAAGCCCTTGAGGGGTAAATAGGACAAACAAATTTTAAAGAGTTGTTTTGAAGTAAACGTATTGTTTAAATTGAGTCTTTGGAATTCGTATAAAAATGGGGATAAGATGTAAACCAATAGAAGCATGATTTAAGTCTAAAGATGTAAAATACTCATAATGGGTCAAAACGAGTATATATGCAAAACGGGTTAAAATTTCTTAAGGAACCCGAAAAGTTGAATCTTGATGATTAGTAAACGGATAGAATATGATGACCATGGTATTTTGAAGGAAAATAACAAGTTAGTTTGGTAAAAGCATGAACGGGTCAAAAGTGTCTTAAATGAATTTCAAGCCGAGAGCTTGAAATCTAAAATTTTGTAAATTCAGATGTTGGATTTTTACTCCATGAGATGGAGGATTAAATTACGAACGCGTTGGAAAAAAATCGCGTAAAACGGAGGTTTAGATCAAAAGTTATGCCATGTTGAAGTTTGGTTTTGATTAAAACTTAGCTGGGCGAATATGCAGCACCAGCATCAACACATTCTGTCAAAATGGGACCGTTGCGTCGCGCCACGGCCGAAGCCGTTTGCCGTCGCGCGCGGCGACGGGCTAAAATGTTGAAAATTTTGTTTATTTTGTTTATTTCGATTATTTGACCCAATTACCTTGGTGTAATTGTTATTTTACTATCAAAACTGACTTCTAAGTTGGTTTTGATCATAGGTGAATGTCGAGAGTCCCGAATGAAGATCAAGCATCGAGCGAGAACCGAACACACCTTAAATGAAGCTTCCGCGTCAAATCTGGATTTGTATTTGTTATAAGTGAATTATGTAAACACTTACAAATATGTTTTGAAATATTGTAATCATATGGGAATGGAAGTAAGTCAAGTTTTTGTAAAGTCACATTTTAGCATTAAAATGTGTATCTTAATTATTAAAATCTTGATTTATTAAGACGTGTGTTAGACCAACTGTGAACTCGCTCAACATTGTTGTTGATTCGTTGTTACATGCCTTGCAGGTCGTTAGGTACTTAGCTGGAGCTTGCATGGGAGGTGTCGTTGTGGAGCATAGACCATTGAGTGTTCATGATAAACTTATGAACTTTTAAACTTATGTTTTGGGTTTTGAACTTTATGCTTCCGCTGATAACTTAAACTTTGTTGAATTGTTTTGACACCAATTATATTGTTTGGTTTGGACTTTTATTTAGTTTATTATATTGTTCAATATGATTGGTGGCTGGATACTGGTCAGTCACGCTCCCTGCGGTGATACTCCGCTTGTGGATTTTGGGGGTGTGACAGATTGGTATCAGAGCCATTGGTTATAGTGAACTTGGTTTTAAAAAGAGAAAAGGCTTTTTGATAAAACAAGACTATAACTTGTTCAGTGCTCAACGATCAACAACGACGCTTCGCTCCACGTGCAAGACTCAATACTATAGGTAGTATGGTTTATGTTTGTATTGCATGCCTGTTAGTTTACATAGTGCATTGATCATGGTATGCTTAGTTAACGTAGTAGCATATTGCCCTTTCTTTCTTGCGCGACAGGTCAAAATGCTCAGCCTCGAGTGTGTACGTTCAAGACCTTCATGGATTGTCGACCAAGTACCTTCAACGGCACAGAAGGAGCCTAGGTCTTCTCCACTGGTTCGAGAAGATCGAATCCGTCTTCGAGATGTGTGAATGCCCTGTTGCCAATAGGGTAAAGTTTGCTACGGGAACACTTGAAGGCGGTGCGTTAACTTGGTGGAACGCACAGGTGTAAATGCTAGGGTTGGCAGCTGCCAATGCCACCCCATGGAACGAATTTAAAGATCCGATCAAAGAATAGTATTGTCTCGTGATGACATTCACAAGCTAGAGGTGGAGTTTTACAATTTGAAGATGACGGGGTCTGAGATCGAAGCGTATACTAAGAGATCGAATGAGTTAGCTGCTTTGTGTCCCAACATGGTGGATCCTCCCTACAAACGTATCGAGCTTTACATCAAAGGTTTAGTGCCAGAGATTCAGAGCATGGTAACTTCAGCTAACCTCCCTACAATTTAGCGGGTTATACGACTATCCCACCGTCTCACTAATCAGGCAGTTGAGCAGAACAAGCTGCCAAAGCGTATTAGTGCTACCACTACTTCTGATGCTCCAAGCGACAACAAAATCAAATGGGATGGAAATTCAAGCAAGGGTTCAAGTTCTGTTCAGTCTCAGTCTCAGCAGTGAAGGACTGATGACTACAAGAGCCCTAGTCAACAGCCTTCTGGTAATCAAGGTCAGGGTGGGTACAAGGGAAACCACCCTAAGTGCAATCGATGTAATATGCACCACAGCGGGCCATGTAGCAAGAACAACTGTCAGAGATGCAACAAACCAGGCCACGCAGCAAAAGATTGCAGGAGTCTTTATCCTGCGAATCAGAGGCGATAGCAGCAGCAGACTCCACAGAACCAGCAGCAGCAGCAACATAAGGGTAATAACAAAGGAGGTTTCCAGTGTGGTGCTGAGGGTCACTTCAAAAGAGACTGTCCCCAGCTAAACCAGAATCAGAACAACAACAACAATCAGGGGAATGGGAACAACAACAGGGATAACAATGATGACAATGGTGCCAGGGGACGTGCATTTGTGATTGGTCAGGGTGATGCGAGGAACGATCCCAACGTTGTGACGGGTAAGTTCCTACTACATGATTTCTTTGTTTCTGTTTTATTCGATTCAGGAGCCGATACTAGTTACGTGTCCTTAAGGGCTAGCCAGATGCTTAAGCGTACCCCAATCCATCTGGATTCTAAGCATGTTGTAGAACTAGCGAACGGTAAAAGTCTTGAGGCCACACACATAGTTAAGGGTTGTAGTCTCGCACTCGCTGGTCACACCATCTCTGTCGACCTTATCCCCATCGTTCTTGGTAGCTTCGACGTTGTCGTTGTGATGGATTGGTTATCTCAACATCGAGCGAAGATATTCTGCAAGGAGAAAGTCGTCCGCATCCATCGTTTTGGCAAGGAACCCCTCGTTATTCGTGGTGATAAGAGTGGTACTGTTGTGGGCATCATCTCTTTCCTTAAGGCCCAGAAGTGTTTGCGAAAGGGCCATACTGCTATTCTAGCCCTCGCTACTGACACCTCAACGAAAGAGAAGAAGATAGAAGACATTCCGATCGTCCGCGACTTCCCTGAGGTATTTCCTGAGAAATTACCTTGTCTTCCACCCTATCGTCAAGTCGAGTTTCAAATCGAGTTAGCTCCTAGAGCAGCACCTATAGCTCGTGAACCTTATCGTTTAGCCCCATCAGAATTAGAAGAACTGTCCGCACAACTTCAAGAGCTTTTGGACAAGGGTTTCATTCGTCCTAGCTCTTCGCCCTGGGGAGCTCCAGTTTTGTTTGTGAAGAAGAAAGATGGTACCTTTCGAATGTGTATAGACTATCGCGAACTCAACGAGGTGACCGTGAAGAATCGCTATCCCCTTCCGCGTATTGATGACATGTTCGACCAGTTGCGAGGGTCGAGCTTCCACTCTAAGATTGATCTGAGATCGGGCTATCATCAGCTGAGAGTCCGGGACGAGGAAATCTCCAAGACAACATTCAGGACTCGTTACGGACACTACGAGTTCCTGGTTATGCCTTTCGGGTTGACAAATGCACCTGCGGTTTTTATGGATCTCATGAACCAAGTTTGCAAACCATACTTGGATAAGTTCATTATCGTTTTCATCGACAACATCCTGATCTATTCCAAGAGTCAGGAGGAACACGAGCGTCATATGCGACTCATTCTGGAACTTCTGCGAGCAGAACAACTTTATGCTAAGCTTTCGAAATGTGACTTCTGGCTTCGTGAAGTCCATTTCCTTGGCCACGTGGTTAATGAGGATGGGATTCACATTGATCCATCCAAGGTTGACTCGATCAAGAATTGGCCTGCACCTCGAACTCCAACTGAAATCCGTCAATTCTTGGGATTGGCAGGTTACTACCGAAGGTTTATCAAGGATTTCTCAAATATTGCGCAACCTCTTACTATTCTAACTCAGAAGGGTGTCACCTACCACTGGGGTGATGCTCAGGAATCCGCATTTCAGCAGCTGAAGTCGAAGCTTTGTAGCACACCTATTCTCTCATTACCTGAAGGCACAGACAATTTTGTGGATTATTGTGAGGCGTCAATCCAAGGACTTGGTTGTGTGTTGATGCAACGTGAGAAAGTCATTGCTTACGCATCACACCAACTTAAGGTTCATGAAAAGAACTACACTACTCATGACTTGGAGTTGGGAGCGGTGGTGTTTGCACTTAAGATATGGAGACATTACTTGTACGGTACCAAGTGCACCATTTCACCGATCACAAGAGTCTCCAGCATATCTTCGATCAGAAGGAGTTGAACATGCGACAGCGTAGATGGGTCGAACTTCTTAACGACTATGAATGCGCGATCAAGTACCATCCAGGCAAAGCCAACGCTGTGGCTGACGCCCTCAGTCATAAGGAAACCAAACCTAAGCGTGTACGTGCGTTACAGCTTACCATTCACTCCAGTCTTCCTACCCAGATTCACAACGTTCAGGTTGAAGCACTAAAGGAAGAGAACCTCAAAGCTGAGTCCCTGCGGGGCATGGAAAGGCAACTCATACGCAAGGAAGATGGCTCATACTATTTCATGGAACGTGTCTGGGTTCCATCCTATGGAATCTTACGAGAGCTTGTGTTGGACGAAGCACACAAATCTCGTTACTCGGTGCATCCTGGTTCGGACAAAGATGTACCAAGACCTCAAAACTTTGTACTGGTGGCCCCACATGAAGGCTAACATAGCGACCTATGTTAGTAAATGTTTGACCTGTGCTAGGGTCAAGGTTGAATACAGAAGCCATCCGGCCTACTCCAACAACCAGAGATACCGACATGGAAATGGGAGTAAATTTCCATGGATTTTGTTACGATACCATTTGGGTGATAGTGGATCGATTGACGAAGTCTGCACACTTCCTGGCAATCAAGGAAACGGATAAGTTCTCTACCCTAGCAGACATCTACCTGAAGGAAGTGGAAGCGAGGCACGGGGTGCCAACTTCCATCATTTCTGACCGTGACCCACGTTTTACATCTAATTTGTGGCAGGCGATGCACAAATCCTTTGTCTCACGTCTAGACATGAGCACAGCGTATCACCCACAGATGGATGGGTAGACTGAACACACCATCCAGACTCTTGAAGACATGCTTCGAGCATGTGTAAACGACTTTGGTAACGGCTGGGAAAGGCACCTACCTTTGGCGGAGTTTTCGTATAACAACTGCTACCACACTAGCATCCAGGCTGCTCCATTCAAGGCTCTGTATAGACAGAAATGCCGATCACCCTTATGCTGGGCAGAAGTTGGCGACAACCAAATCACTGGCCCAGAATACGTCATCGACACAACAGAAAATATTGCCCAAATACAACTACGAATGGCGGCAGCTCGTGACCGTTAGAAAAGCTACGCTGATAAGCGCAGGAAACCGCTCGAGTTCCAGGTTGGGGATCGAGTGCTACTTAAAGTCTCATATTGGAAAGGTGTGGTTCGCTTTGGTAAATGGGGAAAGCTTGATCCACGTTATGTCGGACCTTTTGAAATCACTGAGAAAATCGGCAAAGTGGCGTACAGACTGAATCTGCCCGAAGAGCTCAGTGGTGTTCACAACGTATTCCATGTGTCGAATCTGAAGAAGTGTCTATCAGATGAGACCCTTATAGTTTCTTTCAAGGAACTCACTATCGATGACCAGTTGCGATTCGTCGAGGAACCGGTGGAAATTACGAACCGAGAAGTTAAGATTCTCAAACGTACCAGGATACCCATTGTTCGAGTCCATTGGAACTCCCGTCGTGGCCTAGAGTTTACCTGGGAATGAGAAGACCAAATGAAACACAAGTATCCCAAGTTGTTCGAGAAAAGTGAGACCACTACTGAGGTTGAAGCTACTGCGGAATTTCGGGACGAAATTCCAAACCAACGGGGGGATGATGTGACACCCCAGGAAAACCAGGAAACCACACAACCTAACTAGCTTCCTCGGTGACTACGTACTAAATTTCGGGATGAAATTTCTTTCAACTTGGGGATGATGTGAAAACTCGTATTTTTAGAACCTTTCTTTGTGTTTGATGTAACATGCTTGAACGTTATGTGATTAACTAATGAGATTGTTTGCAATAGAATGTTACATTTTGATTATGTTATGTGTTATGAGATTGTATTGTGTTATAAGTAAGTATGTATAACAAATGTGATCGCACAAGATGAGTCCGATCGCACAAGCTTATGGGCCGCATACCTTGCCCATAACCACACACCCTCTCGGCCAAAATGCTATACTCGAGATCAAAGGGCAGCCCAAGTTAGGGTTCGGCCCACTCCCCTCCTCTTCTTATGCGCACACACATACCCATTAGTGGGGTTTTGTTTCTCATAATTTGCAACACAAGTAAACACACAAAACCCTAAGCTCTCTCTCTTCTCTTGGAAACCCGATGGCAGCCCCACTCGAAGCCCTCCCCCTCGATCCAACCAACTCATTCGAACATCACGGTTAGTGTTACATCTTTGTTAGTTGCCATGATTTGGATTATTATTATCTTGATGTTATGATTTGATACGAAAACTAGGGTTTATGCTAATAGTTGTGTGGTTGGACATCGTAATCATGATTCGGAAATATGTGTTCGGTTTCAAATCCTAGCCCGGTATATCCCATTTTAGTTTTACACCATTATTAAACTAACGCCTTTTTTACTCTATGATCGAGGTTCTCGACATTGGAAAATCTTCATAAACTAAATCAGATGTGTATATGTTGACATTTAAGAGATACACAGTCAAGAAAATCAAGAGCAATGGTGATATATATGCGGATTAGACACAAAAAAATAAACACTCAAAAAATGGCTACAATTTAAGGAACATGTTTAGTGACGGCATCAGATTTCTAATTGATGGAGAAATGTCCGGCGGCAAGAAAAGCTGCTTCCAGGAGGTTGTCAAGTGTTTTCGCTCGACGATTCCATTCTTAGGTGGTTGGTTTGGCCCTAGTTCCTGTAACTCGAATCCTAACCTGGTATATCCCGTTTGAGTTTTACACCATTGTCAACCATACGCCTTTTTACTCTTTGATCGAGGTTCTCGGCTTTGAATAATCTTCGTAAACTAAATCAGACGTGTATATTTGACATTTAAGAGATATATAGTCAAGAAAATCAAGAGCAATGGTGATATATATGCGGATTAGACACCAAAAAATAAACACACAAAAAATGGCTATAATTTAAGGAATGCGTTTAGTGACGGCATTAGATTTCTAATTGATGGAGAAAGGTCTGGTGGCAAAAAAAGCTGCTTCCAGGAGGTTGTCAAGTGTTTTCGCTCGACGATTCCATTCCTGGGTGGTTGGTTTGGCCCTTGTTCCTGTAACTCAAATCCTAGCCCGGTATATCCGATTTTAGTTTTACACCATTGTGAACCTCACTCCTTTTTACTCTCTGATCGAGATTTCGACATTAAAAAATCTTCGTAAACTAAATCACACGTGTATATGTTGACATTTAAGAGATATACAGTCAAGAAAATCAGGAGCAATGGTGATGTATATGATTAGACACCAAAAAATAAACACTCAAAAAATGGCTACAATTTAAGGAATGTGTTTAGTGACGGAATCAGATTCCTAACTGATGGAGAAAGGTCTGGTGGTAAGAAAAGCTGCTTCCACGAGGTTGTCAAGTGTTCTCGCTCGATGATTCCATTCTTAGGTGGTTGGTTTGGCCATTGTTCCTGTAACTTGAATCCAACCCCGGTATATCCCATTTTAGTTTTACACCATTGTGAACCTTACGCCTTTTTTACTCTATGATAGAGGTTATCGGCATTGAAAAATCTTGGTAAACTAAATCAGACGTGTATATGTTAACATTTAAGAGATATACAGTCAAGAAAATCAAGAGCAATGGTGATATATATGCGGATTAGACACCAAAAATAAACACTCAAAAAATGGCTACAATTTAAGGAATGTGTTTAGTGACGGCATCAGATTCCTAATTGATGGGGAAAGGTTTGGTGGCAAGAAAAGCTGTTCTAGGAGGTTGTCAAGTGTTTTCGCTCGACGATTCCATTCTTGGGTGGTTAGTTTGGCCCTTGTTCCTGTAACTCGAATCCTACCCTGGTATATCCCATTTTAGTTTGTAACACCACAATCGCGTAATACAACAACACGCGGCGGAAATATCGGGGAGTCACGTTACAAATTGCTCACAACTACTGGTAGTAAAATTTTTCAATATTGTTATCGTTGTTTTACAAACAAGAATACATGTAATTGTCTTTTGATTTAGGAAGCCTAAGGCCCGGATACAGTCCTATGCGTTGCATGCTCGAATAATTGAAAACCTGAAACATATGTGAAAAATAGTCAGCATAAAATGCCAGCGAATACATAGGTTTTGTTAGCCAAATAAATGGCAAAAGTTTGATATTGCTATACTTTGACAACTGCAAGAGTTGTCGATTGAAAAAGAAATCTTGAAGCCAAAGAATGGCAAAAGTTTAGTATTGCAATACATAATCTTGATTGTGAAAACATGTGGCAAGTAATTTTGTATATGGCAATATGATTATTACTAAGTAATTTGTATGCCATTGAAATTGTACTTTGTAATCTCGTTGAAATCATCGTAAAACTTGTTAATGTGTTATTAGAAATCCAATCAAGGATTAATAATAATTGTTTTGAAATCAATCAAAACTTGTGTGAGTATTATATAAATCAAGTCAATGATTTATAATAATACTTTAGACATCCTTCTATGAATCTAACATATAAAGATATGTAAGAGTCTACAAGGATTTGGATAATCGAACATTGAATCAATCGTACACAAAATCCTGAAGTGATTCGGATAACGCTACAAGAGTAATCAAATAAGAACACTTATATATAGGAAGTACCAGCGGCGTATCCACCATGTTCTTATTTTATTATACCCGTTTCGTTATCTAAATCACAACTACCACATAAACACATAAATCGTTAACTTGTCAACAACTAGTAAACACGCATTAAAGCACACAATGAATCCAAAGAAGGACTCCAATCTTAGTACTTTAAACATCCTGCAAGAATCAATCTATGAAGATAGATAGATGCTATAAGGACTTGGGTTCTGTTACATTGAATCACAACAATCCTAAATCCTAATGGTGATTCGGGATAACGCCACGGAGGGTAATACAATAAACACACTTATATATAGGAAGTACCAGCGGCGTATCCACCATGTGTTTATTGTATTACTCTAGTTTCGTTATCTAAATCACCAAAAATCTACACATAAACCATAACCGTCGTCCTGTAAAGTACTTCTTAAAAATCTCACTATGAAGATAGGAAGATCTAAGACTGCACTTCAAATATCATATAAGAATCTAACTATGAAGATAGAAAGTTCTTTAAGGATTTGGATAAACATCGTATTTGAATAATTGGAATAATACACATAAAAGCACTTAGTAAACACATATATGCCATACATTGGAAAACAAATTGGTTACATATATGAATCACCCCAAAACATTTGAAAACGGTAAAAGAGGGGAACTATGTACTCGCTTGGGATTGCGTGTAGGTCTTGTTCAAAAGATAAACAAAGTGTTGGTGCATGCGTCTGTCGACTTCGTCTTGTATCGAGTCTTTCATTGTATTAGATTAATCAGGGCTCGGAAAACGAGAAATTAGGTCAAAGGGCAAGTTCAAGCGAAATCACTTAGTGTAATTCCGCTTGAAAGTGACACATGGTTTCAAGCAAAATCACTAGGTTAATTTCGCTTGAACCTAATTCCGCTTCAATGTAATTCCGCTTGAGACATGTTCAAGCGGAATCACCTGCCCTATATATAGTTGTGTTCTGATTCCGTTTGAAGGAGTGGTGTATGTTTGTTTTCCGAAGGCGAAGCTCTGTCGAAGTGTCTACAGACGTGTAATTGTTACCAGATCAATATAAAAGACAGTTTAAGTGATATCTAGCTGAATTCAACTCATTATGTATGTTTCCGCCTTTCATTTTGAGTAGAACGCCTCTGATCGACTCATTTCGGGTCCGTACACGATCCTACAAGTGGTATCAGAGCTCAGGAGGAGGAGTTCTACAGATTTCAGCCTGATTTCATCTTGTTTTCTTACTTCTACACCTTCTTTTCTCAATTAAACAAGTTTTAATGGTTAAAATGGCCTGAATTTTTCACATCTTAAGCGTAATCCTGTTTTAACAAAGCCTTGAGAGAATTAGACCAAAATTCAGCTTAAAAGTGACAAAAATGGACAAAAGTTCTAATTCCGCTTGAACGAATTGTTTAATTCCACTTGAAAAGTTAAGGCCATTTCAAACGAAATAACTAGTTTCGCTTGAAAAGTTTTATTCCGCTTGAAACATTTCAAGCGAAATCAGTGATTCCGCTTCGGTGTGGTATTCCGCGTGAAATTTCAAACGGAATCACCTATTCCGTTTAAAGAGTCTAATTTCGCTTGAAATCTTTAATTCCGTTTAAAGTTGTATGCAGGTAATTTCGCTTGGAAGTTAATCTCGCTTGAGTTGTTATCTCGCTTGAAAGTACCTGTTTTGTGAACATGTTTACCGAATCATGAGTGAAGAATTTTACAACGCATTTGCAACATCCCCGACTACTCCGGCTACTATTGCTCAAAACATGAACTTGGAAAATGAAATTGGAACTACACAAAAACCTCTGAAGCTAATGAGCATTGAGGAGTATTACGGTTGGAAAGATCGATTTGAGAACTGGGTTCAAGCAAATCATTTGAGATCTTGGGAGTGTATTTTGAAGAAATATGTACTACCACGTACTGATCTGCAAGTTGAGAAAGAAATCTCTGAATTCACTGATAAAGAACGAGACATGTACAGAGCTAAAAAGATGATGATTAGTCTACTTCAGCAAGCTATTAAAGAAGATATCTTTGTATTGCTTCAACATGACAAAACTTCAAAATCAATTTGGGATGCTCTTAAAATCAAGTTTGAGGGAAGTGATAAGATGATCAAAAGTAAAAAGTCATTGCTTAAGAAAGAATTTGATCTATTCACAAGTCTGCCAGGGGAAGACACAAAGAAATTGATTGAAAGGTATTGCCACTTAGTTCGTTCTATGTCGTTGTTAAGCATAACCAAAGAACGAGAGGAATGGGTCGACAAATTAGCTGATGCTTTACCTCAAAAAGAATGGGGTACATTTCTGATGATCTTAAAGAACACTGGAGTATATGATGGTTTGACGATTTCTCAGTTCATCGAGAAGATTGAGGGTCAAGATCTTGAACAACAAAAGATTGCGAGGATGAGTAATCCAAGTGGTCAACAAGATGTGAAAATGTATTATAAAGGCAATGTTCAAGAGGTTGAAATGAGTCCGAAGATTCAAACTGCTTTTAGTGCTGGAAACTCATCAGAAAATATTGATCAAAGTCAAAACAACAACAGTGGTTTTTCTTCTTATCCGAGTGTTAATCCTAAGAGTTCAACTTCAAGTTTTCATTCTCAAAGTTCAAAAAGTGGAAATAGTTGTGTGATACAGTGCAACATTGCATTGAATCTTCCAGATGGTCACATTTTTTCTGAAGAAATTGCAAAAGATCACATGGCGTTACTTGCAACTGTGCTACAATCCTATGAAGGTTTGGTTGCAGGAAGGATCGGAAATCCTATGCTAATAAAAGAAGATTACGATCAGATAGACGCTGAAGAAATGGAGCTCATGGACATCAAATGGTGTCTAGCTAGTGTCTTGAGAAGAGCTGAAAAGTTCAAAATGATAACAGGAAGAAATGATTTCTTGGATGCACATGTTTCTACTTTGGGTTTTGATAAATCTAAAGTTACTTGTTTTCGATGCAGGGAGAAAGGTCATTTCAAAAGAGAATGCAAAAATCAGGAAGTGAGTGGAGCAAAGAATCCATTTGGAAAAGATTATTACTATCGGAAAGCCATATATCAACAAGTTGCTCATCAACCATATCAACAAAAGGATTCACAAACTGCTCATGGGAAAATGATCGAAGATGCAAACAAGAAAGCGTATGTATTATGGTATCATTAATCAAGATGATAAAAAATCTTCAATAGATTTCATTTGGGACAAATATATTTCAGCTGATAGTTAAGCATGTTTAATAAACCAAGATGATGAGAAAATGGCTCCAGGATTTAGTTGGGATAAGTTTGTGGATGAGAATGGGGAGTTTAAAGCTTTCATTGCAAAGATAGTTCAAGAACCTGATTTGTTTACAAAATGGATGAAAGCGATTGGTGTTCATAAGAAGAATCAAGAAGACGAATCTGTTTCATCCGATGAAAGTTCAGAAGAAGCAACTGTTTTTGATCAAACATCATCTGATTCTGGTTCTTTAGATGATAATTCTGAGAAGACAATAGATTTTGATCAATCACCAACTGATGACAGTGGTGATGATGAGGAAGAAAGACATATTAATGTTGCAAAAACTCATCTATCTCCTGAAAGTTTTCAATTTTATTTTGCAGATCGCTTGGAGAAGCTGAAGGAGAGACGAGCAGCAAAAGAACAAAAGAAAATGAAATGTGAAAGTGTTGATAAAAAGGAAGAGACTGTTCAAAATGAAGAAGTTGAAGCTGAGAAAGTGAATAAAGCTGAAAAAGTGATTGAGGTTGAGAAGGTCATCGAAGTTGACAAGATTGTGGAAGTCATCAAGCCTTGCTTAAAGTGTTTAGAATCCTGCAAGGAATGTGCAGCAAAAGATGAGAAGCTGATTGAACAAGAAAAGATGAAAGAACAATTATTGTTTAATCTCAACTATGTGAAAGAATCTTATGACGTTTTGAACAGAACAGTAACTGGTTTACAAAAGACTAATTCAGAAAGAGAAGATGCGTTGACTATGATGAATGCTGTGATGATGACAAAGCAGAAGGCAATTAATCATTACATTGAAGAATGTGCAAAGTTACAGCGGGAGTTGGAAAATGAAAAGATAGAAAATGAAAGAATCAGACGGTTATTACAAAGCTATTCTAGTTCTGACTATCTGATTGATCGAATTTATCCAAATGTTGCAGGTATGGAAGCTTTTCAAGATGAGAAGACTAAGAAGAAGGATACTGGTAGAAACAGAGTGTTAGTTATAAAAAGTGTCTGCCTCCGATTTGGGAAGGGTATTCTCCTAGAAAACCGAATGAGGAGCAAGTCGAAAAAGTAGTAAATATAAAGTTACAGTCCGATATAACCGATGAATTACCAGAAAACATTGACGTTGTTTTTACGACATCTGACACTGATCATGAGTCTGAGTTAATAAAAAAGGTGGTTGATCAGGTGTTGGATATAGATGAGGAGTCGGAGTTAAAGTCGGAGTTAAAGTCCGAGTTTGGGTGTTCAAGTTCGTCCGTCAAAAGTTCAAGTTCATTGGTCAACAATTCAAAGTCGTTGGTTAAACGTGTTTACAATAAAGAAATCCTGTTATCAAAATCTAATTTGAATGACGAAACAATCAAAGTGGCATATACATTGATTGATTCAGACAAATTATATTCTGATGAGGAATTTCCAATAAGAAGTGTTAATTTTGAAAAGATCAAAAAGGTTTTCAAATTAACAGAAATCAATATTTCTGAAATAAAAGATGTAAATCTTACTGAAAAACCTAAAAAGTACACTTCTAGAGTTCAACAACGTTTAAACAAGAAAAAAGGTTACGGTTCTGGTTCTGATTTTCAAAAGAAATCAAACCATAACGGTAATTTCAAAAAGAAAGGTCTTGGATTTATTCCACCAGAAAATTATAAAAATGAAAAATATGTTCGAGATTTTAAATAAAAAATTACATTTGTTTCAGGGACAAGCTGTGAAGAGGAATCAAAAAGCTCATTCTGGAAGCAATCTAACAAAGAATTCCTTGCCAAAAAGCAACAGAATGTGAAGAATGGAGCTAATCAAAGAAAAGAGACAAGAACATGTTACAGATGCAATGAAGTTGGTCACGTTGCATGGAATTGTCCATTGACTTCAAAGGATAAACAGGGAGTTTCTGAAAAACAAAACCTAAAAAGTACACTTCTAGAGTTCAACAACGTTTAAACAAGAAAAAAGGTTACGGTTCTGGTTCTGATTTTCAAAAGAAATCAAACCATAACGGTCATTTCAAAAAGAAAGGTCTTGGATTTATTCCACCAGAAAATTATAAAAATGAAAAATATGTTCGAGATTTTAAATCAAAAATTACATTTGTTTCAGGGACAAGCTGTGAAGAGGAATCAAAAAGCTCATTCTGGAAGCAATCAAACAAAGAATTCCTTGCCAAAAAGCAAGAGAATGTGAAGAATGGAGCTAATCAAAGAAAAGAGACAAGAACATGTTACAGATGCAATGAAGCTGGTCACGTTGCATGGAATTGTCCATTGACTTCAAAGGATAAACAGGGAGTTTCTGAAAAACTTAAAGAAAAAGTTGTTGAGAAAAATGAAACACCAACTGAAAAATTTAAGATTTTCAAAAATTCAACATATGAAGTTGGTGAGTTTTCAAAGAAACATTTTTATAAAAAGAGATCCAAGAATGACAACCAAGTGTGGGTTGTTAAGAAGGTTCATGATGTGAAATCTGGCGATGAATCTGATTCCACAAAGTCAGATGAGCCACAGGTTGAGGTTAAAGATGAAAACTCAGTACCTCCAATGGATGATGTTCATTTTCCACCATTGAAAGCTGAAAATTTTAAATCAAAAGTTGGAAAAGTTGAGATCTCGAATCAGTTCTATTATGAGAAGAAAGAATTTGATGTTGATAAAGCTTTTAATGCAAATGTGAAAAAGATTTTTGGAAAAATGGTTGAGGGTAAGGTGAAAGGGGTAAAAGAATTCTATGAAACAAAGAAGGCAACAACACCCTGACTGAAAGTGAACTTGATAAGCTAACATCCAAGCTTGCTGAGGCTTGGATGTCTATGTTTAATATGTAAGAAGTGTGACTTGCCGGAGCTCCCAGGTTGGTAAGAGTGGAGCAGGAATCGGCATCATTCTTTGATATCATATTTGTTTGTTGTATACTTACAAGTGGTAAATCAGGGACATTAAGTTGTACTTCATTTTCTACAAGTGGTTGGACAATGTGATGATGAACCCCTATCCTACATGTGATAAAATCAACTAAACTTATTTTCTGGAAAAACCATTTTGATTAAAACAAACTTGAGTGTTTTGAAATCACAATGGGAAAATAGTTTGTTGAAAGGGGGAGTTCTGATTGTTTATGCCAAGAGGATGGCGATTTGAAGCAATTCGATATCAGTTGTCATTGTTCTTGTACAGTTTGTTTTCAAATTTATTAAATGTGTTTGCATTTTAGGGGGAGTAAGAATTTTTTTCAGAAAATCCAAAAACATTAGAAATTTGAAAAAGGCAAAAACATGATAAAATACAAAAATGAGTTTGTTATGAAAAAGAGGAAATGATAGTACATCAGTAGGCAGTTACAGTATGCTAAAGAAATGTAATGTTTAAATAGCGTTAAACGGTCTCACTGATGATATGCCGATAGGTTTTTACACGTTTAGTAAGTTTTTTCGGGATATAAACTTAAATTCAAACTTGCTTATTTCGTGGGGAACACTACTTGGATATATAGGTAACCCCTGAAATTTCGTTTGAAAGGTCCCTCTTTCTGAGATACTAGGTCTTTATGCTCAGTGATAACTGGGGTATTATCCCGGGACTTCTGATTTTGCGGAAGCAATGGCCTAGTCCCTGGAGAATACTTTAAGCTTGCTTGAAATATAGCTCACCCTCAGCATAAAAAATGATGAAACATTGAAAAATGCTAATCATGTGCTGTTGAAACAAAAGATCCTCTAAAGGGGACACACCAAAAGTCGAAGCCGTCATCTCTCTGCTGAACGGAAGTTCTGACCTGAGCTCTCACGGTTCTTTGCATTTAACCCCTTACAGATATCATCTGTGGTATACTCACTTGTAAGACTGAATATTGGGATCTGGATACGGGAGTATATTCAAGAGGTGGGACACATGAATGAGTATAAGTTCTTAATACACCTAATTCATATCCTGAATCAGTTGAAATTTGTGTGAAAATTTAAGTGGATCAGTATATCGGCAATCTAAGTGAATTGTTTAATTCTTAATGTGTAATTAAGCTCAACGGTACTTGTGACTTGTCATAAACTGATATGATCCTCTTACACAAACTTACAAAAATATTGTTTGTAAATATTTCTTTATTGCATTTCATTTCATTAAAAAATCCAAAAAGATTTTAGTGTGTTTTAGCATTAACTTTTGAAAAATACAAAAAGATTTTCGACAACTGATGTTGGAAAGCTGATTTTCAAAATTTCAAGTGCTAAACATGATGAGCATGTGGTGAGGGGGAGTGTGTGTTTAAATGTTTAAATGAAAAATGTTGGTTTGTGTTCACAAGTGGTTCATCAGAAATTATCTTGGAAAAATCGTTCTGGTTTATTTTGAAGGGAAGTTTGGATAGATAAATTTTGTAAATTGTTAAATTTGTGAAATTTACATTTGGGTAGAGAATGTGCAGGTTTCTGTGATAGATAGCCAGGTTCCGATACCTGAAGACTCTGTGATTTTTACAAGCCAGGCTGCGATCCCAGCAAATCGAAAGGGGGAGTCTGAAGACATCCGAGGGAAGATGAATGTGTTCGAGAGGAATTTGTTGATGCTGAAGTAGAGAAAGAGATATAGTTTGAGGACGCTTACACGATCAGACTGATAAAGACTGAAGACGTTGAAGACTCGACACTTAAGACTCGTCAACATTCGAGGGGGAGTCTGTTGGTGCATGCGTCTGTCGACTTCGTCTTGTATCGAGTCTTTCATTGTATTAATTAATCAGGGCTCGGAAAATGAGAAATTAGGTCAAAGGGCAAGTTCAAGCGAAATCACTTAGTGTAATTCCGCTTGAAAGTGACACATGGTTTCAAGCGAAATCACTAGGTTAATTTTGCTTGAACCTAATTCCGCTTCAATGTAATTCCGCTTGAGACATGTTCAAGTGGAATCACCTGCCCTATATATAGTTATGTTCTGATTCCGTTTGAAGGAGTGGTGTATGTTTGTTTCCCGACGGAGAAGCTCTGTCGAAGTGTCTACAGACGTGTAATTGTTACCAGATCAATATAAAAGACAGTTTAAGTGATATCTAGCTGAATTCAACTCATTATGTATGTTTCCGCCTTTCATTTTGAGTAGAAAGCCTCTGATCGACTCATTTCAGGTCCGTACACGATCCTACACAAAGCTCAAAGGATCAAAAGTTCAAATGGCGAAGTGGTTCTTAGTGTATCGAATACTATGTTAGTGTATCGGGACACAAATCAAGGAATCAGATAGAATGAGGTATCGTAAACCTAATGAGTGTTGGATCTCATATGATATGGTTTAACAAATCATACATTCTGAATTGAAACCTATCCTATGTGCTTTTGACCCGTTATGACCCGTTAAGGTAGTTTAACGCGTCATTTGCGTGAAAACGCATTCGGATGGTCTAACTAGCCCTATGATAAGTATTATATGCCCTAACATGTTTAATTATGTTGCATAATCAGTATAGATGTCAAAACATTGGTTACATATGCTTAAAATGAAATTATGTGTAAAAAGGGCATTTTGGTCATTTTCCTAAGGCATATAAATTACCTATCATACAACTAACTAAATGAAGTGACCATAAGGTATAACCTCGAAAAGTTATTCCCTACACAACTATGGTCACCTAATCTGTTTGGTCGGATCCTAATGATCGACCAAACCGGTCGGGTTCGAAAGTCTAAGCGGTTGTTTAGACCGCTTGACTTACGACCCTAAACAAGCACTAAACTAGTAGTAACGAGTTAAACATGTTAAAACATGTTTAACTAAGTTAGAAAACTGATTTGGTGTCAAAACAAAGGGTTTTGATACCCGAAAATGGTTCCGTCGCAAAATGCGCATAAATACGCATTTTGATCGAAACTTTAACTCGTCACTACGCCTAGTCAACGTGGTAATCAGTAGGTATAATCGCTAAGGATTATAACCATCGTGATTACAATCACGTTGCAAAGTTCAATTGAACTTTGATTTGACCAATTGATGGTCAAAACCGAAAGTCAAACTGTTGGTCAAACTGTTTGACTTTCAGCTCTAAATGGATGAAAATAAAGACTAAGCCATGAAAGAACACTCACAATGCTCTATGGCTGAAAGATTAGACTAAGAGAACTCAGGTAGGTGGCTCCCAATGATGGAAATCCTCCACTTAGAGTTCAAAGATGGAAATGAGCAATGAACAAGGTGAAAGAGGGGGGAGGGTATTCATAGTTATGGAGGTGATTCAAGATCATTACAAGTGGATATGTATTCCCCAAGCAATAAATCTGGACCATACAAGTGTTATAGCCTGCTAGCATTGCTTGGAGAGGTGTTAACTTGGTGCCTACACAAACAAATTTGCATAAAAGGCCCTCAAGAATCATGAAGCAGCTGAAAATAGACTTGCTGTCAAAAACATGGGGTCACGTGTCACGACAGTAAGGCCCCTAGGCCGTCGCGCGACGCGAGCACAAGGCTGAAACTTTCAGAACTTTACAATTTCAGTCCCTGCACACAATAGCTTGCGTATTTGACGTATTTAACCCCCGTTAAGTCATTTTCAAGGCTCTACAAGGACGTCAAAATATAGGGGACTTGAAATATGTTCAGAAATATCACAGATGTCGGTTCGTTTGGTTTTACGGTCGTGTTTCGCGGTTAATTTCGACGGAAATCGTAACAAACGCGAAATCGATCCAAATTGCGCGACGAATGTTATTTTTGCATTCCTATCACTAAAATAAAATATTTTATTGATTACAAAAATTTATGGATGTCCGTATGTAGTCAGAATGTAATATATGCGCGTAAATGCAAACTTACGCAGTTTTTGACACTTTTAGTCCCTGTGATTAAATATGCGCATTTTTGCATACCGAATCCCTTCAAAGCTTATTTCTAAGCTATATTAAGGTTATTTATGGTATGTTTAGCTTATGATCATGTTCCGGAATGTTCTTCGCTAAGCGAATCGTGGTTTTTTCGTAGTTTGTCGTAAATGGTCCTTGTACTTGTATAAACAGGTTTTTGTCATCCCTAGCCCTTCGAAACCTATTTCTAAGTTATGTAAAGGGTATTTAGGGCATGTGTAGCTTGTATCCTCGTCCTAGTGTGTACGTTGCGTTTAAACGGATTACGTTTAAGCATCGGTTATCGAGTTGCTTTCAAAGAAAAAGTTTTTGAAAGCCTGAATTTTGCTCAAGGGTTACAGTTTCCCCTACTTTAGTAAATTTCGTCCCAAAATTTTTTCGAAGGAGACCGTAGAGTGTAATTGAAACATCTGAAGGATAAGTAAATTGCTAGATCCTAAAGATGCGGAGCATCATTTGGTGTTAGATTTTTTTTTTTTTTGGGATTCAAAATGTGATTTGGGATATTTAAAGTATCTCAAGGTATTCAAACCTTTAGAACTTGTGAATCTTTAAAAGTGTAAACCAGTATACAAAAATTGTTTGGCATGGCACTATGTTATACTAAGCTCTTAGTGTAACTCCTAGTAAACAAAGGGGTGTACATTCAAGCCTTGTCTATACGTACATGGTTTCTAACGTCCCACGAGGTACATCCCTTGTACCATGAGCAACTCATGCATAGGAGACGGGTCAACATACCTATGGCATCAAGATCATCACCTTTAACACCATAATATACTCCCGGTCGGCTCGATTTGAGTTAATGAATGTACTCGTTATCGTCTATTGCAAATAATCGCGCAATTAACAAATAAGCACATAATCACATAATGGTCCAGGATAACATAAAATCACCAAGTGATCTTAGTAACGTTCTGAAGAATAACACAATAAGAACACTTATATATAGGAAGTACCATCGGTGTATCCACCATGTTCTTATCGCGTCATACTCCTCCCGTACTCTAGATTTTATGCCACCATACTTAACAAGGCTTACTATGATTCTCATGCATCGAACCTCATAATTAAGTGTGCACCCATAATTATTCGTTTCGTTCCATGGTCCACATAGCTCCTCTTGTTAAGCGAGGGTAAACAAATAATAAGGTCGAACTATCGTCTAAATCAAATAAACATCATCACAACACAACATCTGTCAATTCGAATCATGTTTTATACTAGCAATGATAGCACCACTTTTTTGCATACAACAATTTTAGTAGCAGTTATTTCATTCTAGTACAAATGTTAATATATGTTTCATACTAACCACACTGGTAGAATGAAACATATACTAAACATGCGTTGTCATCATAATGTGAGCATATCGAGAAAATGTTTTAAAATCATGCGCTAGGTATGCTAAGTTAACACACTAAGCAAAATGTATTTGAAAATAATGTACTAAGTACGTTAAGTCAACATACGAAACAAATTGTATTTATAATCATGTACTATACATATTAGATAAACAAATCATATATGTAATGATATGATCACAAAATAGTATTAACTTGTTCATAGTATTCGTATTGATCGTGTTGCCAAGTTCGTATGAATGCACTGGAGTGCAAACATGGTATGCTAATTTACAAGATTTAGTTCCTAAAGAACGGAATCCTCAAAGTCAGCATGTAGTTGTAATCACACATAGTGTAATCACATTAGAGTTTGTAATTGGAAAATGAATAACAAGGATAAAGAAGAATTTCTTGAAATTTATATTGTCATTACAAACATAGTTGAAATATGTACATTGTTTTCGAAAATAAATAGAGAATGTAGAGGTTCAAATGATCATAAGTACTTGATCATTAGCTTGAGCCTCATTGACATTGATCACTCGTCCATTAGCTTTGGCAAGCTTAGGGCAGTTTCGCTTGAAATGATTTAAATCACCACAATTGAAACATGCTCGAGGGCGAGTCTGAGTAGGGGCTGTTCGGTTCTGGACATGACAGGTCGCAACTAGATGTCCAAATAGACCACATATTGTATATTGGCGGCAAGGAGAATTTGTTGCATAATGATAGTTGCAATGATTGCACCGAGGTTGCTTTGCATGATAAAATCCCTTAAAGGGTACTGAGTTTAGTGGAACCGGTGCAGGAATTGCAAAATTCTTTGAAGTCTTGCACTTCTTAGAATTTTTAGAAGATTCGGCCTTTGTTCTTTTCGAATTTCCATTAGTAGTTTCAATGTTTTCTTTCTTGTCTCCTTTTCGAAATAGTTAACCTTTTCTAACCTGGGAGTCAGTTAAGATAGCAGTTAATTCCTTAGCCTCCCTACTCGTTGCATGTTTACTACCAGCGACAATGTCTTGGACAAGATAAGGTAGGCCATCAATGTATTTCTCAATGGCCCGATCCAAAGGTGTGACCATAGTGGGGCAAAGTAGGCTTAGCTGTTCAAACCGGTCAGTGTAAGCACGGTTCTCCCCACTGTCCTGATTTAGATAGTAGAATTCGTTTTCAAGTGCCCTTATTTCACTTCGTGGGCAGAATTCTTTCTTCATAAGATTTTTAAATTCTTCCCACGTTTGTGCCATTGCTATATCGGCACCTCGGTCTCTCATGATACCGTTCCACCAAGTGAGTGCTCTCCTTTGAAAGACACTCGAGGTGAACTCCACCTTGCGTTCACTGGGACACTGAACATGGCAGAATGTGCTTTCTATACTCTCAAACCATTGTAGGAGCGCAGTTGCTCCTTCAGACCCATTAAACCTGAGTGGTTTAGCCAAGTTGAATTGTTTATAGTTACACGGCGATATAACATTGTTGTTGTTGTTATTGTTTTGGATTTGGTTGACTTGGGTCATAATGCCTGGGAGTAAAGTATCTAGATGCTGAGAAATCCTTACTGCCATTTTAGCGTTCCAAGTGACATTGCGGTGAGGAGGCATCTTGAAGGTATAGCTATAGTGAGAATCATCAAATTGTCATGAGTTTGAAACATTATTGTGTAGTGAAAAATCTTGACTTGGTAAAAATCTTGTTCAAAAATCTTGTTCTTGTACTTGGATAATATAGCGTTGTGGATTTTGTTTTTGAAACAAGAATTGTTTTTGAGAAATAAACTTTTGTAATATTTTTGGATGAGAGAATACAATCCAAGTTAATGGTTTGTGTTATAAATTCTTTACCTTTTAAAAATTTTATTGTTTTTAGGATAAAATGTTTTAAATTAATTTTTTTTAAATAAAGAAATATTGCGTTTAAAATTTTGAAATTCTCATCCAAATGGTAAAAATTTTAAGATTTTGAAAGATAAAAGGTAGTGTTTTGAAAATGGAATAGGATCACATAGTGTCGTGAAACGAAATGAAATTTATTTCAATTGTCTCGAATCAAACATATCACCGAAGGTAATATGATGAAGTAGTATTGTGAAAGGGAAATTTGTTTTTACTGTTGTGAATAGCAAGCATATTACCGAGGGTAATATGGATGAATAGTGTCACAAAGGTTGTAGTGTTTGGAAATCGTTCGACATGGTCAAGGTGGATAGGTTTTTATAATGTTTCACGAAGACATGCTTTAGCCTATAAGTGGACACTCACCCTAAGAGTTCCCAGGTAAGAGTGACTGGTCCGATAATGCGGATTTGTACGAACACTCTAGCCTTAGACAGAAAAATCGGGGTACAGGCATCCACCCTTCCAGATTGCATGTGTTCACATTATTAAAACCCAAGATTTTGATGAAAAATGTTTGAGAAAAACATTTGAGAAATCTTTTGATAAAAATTGTTTGAGATAAACATGTTGTGAAATATTTTGACGAAAACATTTAAGAAAACATTTTGAGAAATATTTCAATGAAAATGTTTTGAGAAAAACATTTTGAGGAATACCTTAAGGCATAAAGACTAAGGGTTTAGGATAAATCATCTAAGGTTAGATGATTTGTAAATCATAGAGTAGTTGTGGCATGAATAAGGATGAGGATTAGGAAAGAAGTCCTAAGTCTACTCATGTTTGGGTCCCTAGGAAGGTTATAGACTAGGTTAAAGGCATACTAATAACCTAATTCCCTATAACCAGTGCTCTGATACCAATCTGTAACACCCCAATCGCGTAATACAACAACACGCGACGGAAATATCAGGGAGTCACGTTACAAATTGCTCACAACTACTGGTACTAAATTGTTTCAATATTGTTATCATTGTTTTACAAACAAGAATACATGTAATTGTCTTTTGATTTAGGAAGTCTAAGGCCCGGATACAGTCCTATGCGTTACATGCTCGAATAATTGAAAACCTGAAACATATGTGAAAAATAGTCAGCATAAAATGCCGGCGAATACATAGGTTTTGTTAGCCAAATAAATGGCAAAAGTTTCATATTGCAATACTTTGACAACTACAAGAGTTGTCGATTGAAAAAGAAATCTTGAAGCCAAAGAATGGCAAAAAATTTAGTATTGCAATACATAATCTTGATTGTGAAAACTTGTGGCAAATAGTTTTGTATATGGCAATATGATTATTACTAAGTAATTTTTATGCCATTGAAATTGTACTTTGTAATCTCGTTGAAATCATCGTAAAACTTGTTAATGTGTTATTAGAAATCCAATCAAGGATTAAAAATAACTGTTTTGAAATCAATCAAACTTGTATGAGTATTATATAAATCAAGTCAATGATTTATAATAATACTTTAGACATCCTTCTAAGAATCTAACATATAAAGATATGTAAGATTCTACAAGGATTTGGATAATCGAACATTGAATCAATCGTACACAAAATCCTAAAGTGATTCGGATAACGCTACAAGAGTAATAAAATAAGAACACTTATATAGAGGAAGTACCAGCGGCGTATCCACCATGTTCTTATTTTATTATACCCGTTTCGTTATATAAATCACAACTACCACATAAACACATAAATTGTTAACTTGTCAACTAGTAAACACGCATTAATGCACACAATGAATCCAAAAAAGGACTCCAATCTTAGTACTTTAAACATCCTGCAAGAATCAATCTATGAAGATAGATAGATGCTATAAGGACTTGGGTTCTGTTACACTGAATCATTGAATCACAACAATCCTAAATCCTAATGGTGATTCGGGATAACGCCCGAAGGGTAATACAATAAACACACTTATATATAGGAAGTACCAGCGGTGTATCCACCATGTGTTTATTGTATTACTCTAGTTTCGTTATCTAAATCACCAACAATCTACACATAAACCATAATTGTCGTCCTGTAAAGTACTTCTTAAAAATCTCACTATGAAGATAGGAAGATCTAAGACTGCACTTCAAATATCCTATAAGAATCTAACTATGAAGATAGATAGTTCTTCAAGGATTTGGATAAACATCGTATTTGCATAATTGGAATAATACACATAAAAGCACTTAGTAAACACATATATGCCATACATTGGAAAACAATTTGGTTACACATATGAATCACCCCAAAACATTTGAAAACGGTAAAAGAGGGGAACTATGTACTTGCCTGGGATTGCGTGTAGGTCTTGTTCAAAAGATAAACAAAGCTCAAAGGATCAAAAGTTCAAATGGCGAAGTGGTTCCTAGTGTATCGAATACTATGTTAGTGTATTGGGACACAAATCGAGGAATCGGATAGAATGAGGTATTGTAAACCTAATGAGTGTTGGATCTCATATGATATGATTTAACAAAGCCTACATTCTGAATTGAAACCTATCCTAAGTGCTTTTGACCCGTTATGACCCGTTAAGGTAGTTTACACTACTTAAATGCGTTATTTGCGTGAAAACTCATTCGGATGGTCTAACTAGCCCTATGATAAGTATTATATGCCCTAAAATGTTTAATTATGTTGCATAATCAGTTTAGATGTCAAAACATTGGTTACATATGCTTAAAATGAAATTATGCGCAAAAAGGGCATTTTGGTCATTTTCCTAAGGCATATAAATTACCTATCATACAACTAACTAAATGAAGTGACCATAAGGTATAACCTCGAAAGGTTATTCCCTATACAACTATGGTCACCTAATGTGTTTGGTCGGATCCTAATGATCGAACAAACGGGTCGGGTTCGAAAGTCTAAGCGGTTGTTTAGACCACTTGACTTACGACCCTAAACAAGCACTAAGCTAGTAGTGACGAGTTAAACATGTTAAAACATGTTTAACTAAGTTAGAAAACTGATTTGGTATCAAAACAAAGGGTTTTGATACCCGAAAATGGTTCCATCGCAAAATGCACATAAATACGCATTTTGACTGAAACTTTGACTCGTCACTACGCCTAGTCAACGTGGTAATCAGTGGGTATAATCGCTAAGGATTATAACCATCGTGATTACAATCACGTTGCAAAGTTCAATTGAACTTTGATTTAACCAATTGATGGTCAAAACCGAAAGTCAAACTGTTGATCAAACTGTTTGACTTTCAGCTCTAAATGGCTGAAAATAAAGACTAAGCCTTGAAAGAACACTCACAATGCTCTATGGCTGAAAGATTAGACTAAGAGAACTCAGGTAGGTGGCTCCCAATGATGGAAATCCTCCACTTAGAGTTCAAAGATGGAAATGAGCAATGAACAAGGTGAAAGAGGGGGGGGGGGGTATTTATAGTTGTGGAGGTGATTCAAGATCATTACAAGTGGATATGTATTCCCCAAGCAATAAATCTGGACCATACAAGTGTTATAGCCAGCTAGCATTGCTTGGAGAGGTGTTAACTTGGTGCCTACACAAAGAAATTTGGATAAAAGGCCCTCAAGAATCATGCAGCAGCTGAAAACAGATTTGCTGTAAAAAACATGGGGTTGCGTGCTACGACAGTAAGGCCCCTAGGCCGTCGCGTGATGCGAGCACAAGGCTGAAACTTTCAGAACTTTACAATTTCAGTCCCTGAACACAATAGCTTGCGTATTTGACGTATTTAACCTCCGTTAAGCCATTTTCAAGGCTCTACAAGGACGTGAAGGTATAAACACTCAAAAAATGGCTACAATTTAAGAAATTTGTTTAGTGACGGCATCAGATTTCTAATTGATGGAGTAAGGTCTGGTGGCAAGAAAAGCTGCTTCAAGGAGGTTGTCAAGTGTTTTCGCTCGACGATTCCATTCTTGGGTGGTTGGTTTGGCCATTGTTCCTGTAACTCAAACCTAGCCCGGTATATCCCATTTTAGTTTTACACCATTGTGAACCTTACGCCTTTTTTACTCTATGATCGAGGTTCTCGACATTGGAAAATATTCGTAAACTAAATCAGACGTGTATATGTTGACATTTAAGAGATACACAGTCAAGAAAATCAAGAGCAATGGTGATATATATGCGGATTAGACACCAAAAAATAAACACTCAAAAAATGGCTACAATTTAAGGAACGTGTTTAGTGACGGCATCAGATTTCTAATTGATGGAGAAAGGTCTGGTAGCAAGAAAAGCTGCTTCCCGGAGGTTGTCAAGTGTTTTCGCTTGACGATTCCATTCTCGCGTGGTTGGTTTGCCCTTGTTCTTGTAACTCGAATCTTAGCCCGGTATATCCCGTTTGAGTTTTACACCATTGTGAACCTTACGCCTTTTTTACTCTCTGATCGAGGTTCTCAGCATTGAAAAATCTTCGTAAACTAAATCACACGTGTATATTTGACATTTAAGAGATATACAGTCAAGAAAATCAAGAGCAATGGTGATATATATGCGGATTAGACACCAAAAAATAAACACTCAAAAAATGGCTACAATTTAAGAAATGTGTTTAGTGACGGCATCTGATTCCTAATTGATGGAGAAAGGTCTGGTGGAAAGAAAAGCTGCTTCAAGGAGGTTGTCAAGTGTTTTCGCTCGACGATTCCATTCTTGGGTGGTTGGTTTGGCCCTTGTTCCTGTAACTCGAATCCTAGCCCGGTATATCTCATTTTAGTTCTACACCATTGTGAACTTTACGCCTTTTTTACTCTCTCATCGAGGTTCTCGGCATTGAAAAATCTTCATAAACTAAAACACACGTGTATATGTTGATATTTAGAAGATATACAATCAAGAAAATCAAGAGCAGTGGTGATCTATATGCGGATTAGACACCAAAAAATAAACACTCAAAAAATGGCTACAATTTAAGGAATATGTTTAGTGACGGCATTAGATTTCTAATTGATGGAGAAACGTCTGGTGGCAAGAAAAGCTGCTTCCAGGGGGTTGTCAAGTGTTTTCGCTCAACGATTCCATTCTTGGGTGGTCGGTTTGGCCCATGTTCCTGTAACTCGAATCCTAGCCCGGTATATCCCATTTTAGTTTTACACCATTGTGAACCTTACGCCTTTTTTACTCTATGATCGAGGTTCTAGGCATTGAAAATCTTGGTAAACTAAATCAGACGTGTATATGTTGACATTTATGAGATATACATTCAATAAAATCAAGAGCAATGGTTATATATATGCGGATTAGACACCATAAAAATAAACACTAAAAAAATGGCTACAATTTAAGGAATGTGTTTAGTGACGGCATCAGATTCCTAATTGATGGGGAAAGGTCTGGTGGCAAGCAAAGCTGCTTCTTGAGGTTGTCAAGTGTTTTTGCTCGATGTTCCATTCTTGGGTGGTTAGTTTGGCCCTTGTTCCTGTAACTCGAATCTTACTCCGGTATATCCCATTTTAGTTCAACACCATTGTGAACCTTACGCCTTTTTTACTCTCTGATCGACGTTCTCGGCAATGAAAAATCTTCATAAACTAAATCACACGTGTATATTTTGACATTTAAGAGATATACAGTCAAGAAAATCAAGAGCAACGGTGATATATATGCGGATTAGACACCAAAAAATAAACACTAAAAAATGGCTACAATTTAAGGAATTTGTTTAGTGACGGCATCAGATTCCTAATTGATGGAGAAAGGTCTGGTGGCAATAAAAGCTGCTTCTAGGAGGTTGTCAAGTGTTTTCGCTCGACGATTCCATTCTTGGGTGGTTGGTTTGGCCATTGTTCCTGTAACTCAAATCCTAGCCCGGTATATCCCATTTTAGTTTTACACCATTGTGAACTTTACGCCTTTTTTACTCTATGATCGAGGTTCTCGACATTGGAAAATCTTCGTAAACTAAAACACACGTGTATATGTTGATATTTAGAAGATATACAGTCAAGAAAATCAAGAGCAGTGGTGATATATATGCGGATTAGACACCAAAAAATAAACACTCAAAAAATGGCTACAATTTAAGGAATGTGTTTAGTGATGGCGTCAGATTTCTAATTGATGGAGAAAGGTCTGGTGGTAAGAAAAGCTGCTTCCAGGAGGTCTTCAAGTGTTTTCGCTCAACGATTCCATTCTTGGGTGGTTGGTTTAGAGCCCTTGTTCTTGTAACTCGAATCCTAGTCCGGTATATCCCGCTTGAGTTTTACACCATTGTGAACCTTACGCCTTTTTTACTCTCTGATCGAGGTTCTCGGCAGTGAAAAATCTTCGTAAACTAAATCACACGTGTATATTTGACATTTAAGAGATATACATTCAAGAAAATCAAGAGCAATGGTGATACACATGCGGATTAGACACCAAAAAATAAACACTCAAAAAATGGCTACAATTTAAGGAATGTGTTTAGTGACGACATCAGATTTCTAATTGATGGAGAAAGGCCTGGTAGCAAGAAAAGCGGCTTCCAGGAGGTTGTCAAGTGTTTTCGCTCGACGCTTCCATTCTTGGGTGGTTGGTTTGGCCCTTGTTCCTGTAATTCGAATCCTAGCCCGTTATATCCCATTGTAGTTTTACACCATTGTGAACCTCACGCCTATTTTACTCTCTGATCGAGGTTCTCGGCATTAAAAAGTCTTCGTAAACTAAATCACACGTGTATATGTTGACATTTAAGAGATACAAAGTCAAGAAAATCAAGAGCAATGGTGATATATATGCGGATTAGACACCAAAAAATAAACACTCAAAAAATGGCTACAATTTAAGGAATGTGTTTAGTTACGGCATCAGATTCCTAATTGATGGAGAAATGTCTATTGGCAAGAAAAGCTGCTTCCACGAGGTTGCCAAGTCTTTTCGCTTGACGATTCCATTCTTGGGTGGTTGGCTTGGCCCTTGTTCCTGTAACTCGAATCCCAGCCCTGTATATCCCATTTTAGTTTAACACCATTTTGAACCTCACGCCTTTTTTACTCTCTGATCGAGGTTCTCGGCATTGAAAAATCTTCGTAAACTATATCACACGTGTATATTTGACATTTAAGAGATATACAGTCAAGAAAATCAAGAGCAATTGTTATATATATATGCGGATTAGACACAAAAAAATAAACACTCAAAAAATGGCTACAATTTAAGGAATGTGTTTACTGACGGCATCAGATTCCTAATTGATGGAGAAAGGTCTGGTGGTAAGAAAAGATGCTTCCAGGAGGTTGTCAAGTGTTTTCGATCGACGTTTCCATTCTTGGGTGGTTGGTTTGGCCCTTGTTCCTGTAACACGAATCCAAGCCCGGTATATCCAATTTTAGTTCTATACCATGGTGAACCATACACCTTTTTTACACTCTCATCGAGGTTCTCGTCATTGAAAAATCTTCGTAAACTAAAACACACGTGTATATGTTGACATTTATAAGATATAAAGTCAAGAAAATCAAGAGCAATGGTGATATATATGCGGATTTGACACCAAAAAATAAACACTCAAAAAATGGGTACAATTTAAGGAATATGGTTAGTGACGGCATTAGATTTCTAATTGATGGAGAAATGTCTGGTGGCAAGAAAAGCTGCTTCCAGGAGGTTGTCAAGTGTTTTCACTCGACGCTTACATTCTATGGTGGTTGGTTTGGCCCTTGTTCCTGTAACTCGAATCCTAGCTCGGTATATCCCGTTTTAGTTTTACACCATTGTGAACCTCACGCCTATTTTACTCTTTGATCGAGGTTCTCGGCATTACAAAATCTTCGTAAACTAAATCACACAAGTATATGTTGACATTTAAGAGATATACAGTCAAGAAAATCAAGAGCAATGGTGATATATATGCGGATTAGACACCAAAAAATAAACACTCAAAATATGGCTACAATTTAGGGAATGTGTTTAGTGACGGCATTATATTTCTAATTGATTGAGAAAGGTCTGGTGGCAAGAAAAGCTGCTTTCTTGAGGTTGTCAAGTGTTTTCGCTCGACGCTTCCATTCTTGGGTGGTTGGTTTGGCCCTTGTTCTTGTAACTCGAATCCTAGCCCGGTATATCCCATTGTAGTTTTACACCATTGTGAACCTCACGCCTATTTTACTCTCTGATCGAGGTTCTCGGCATTAAAAAATCTTGGTAAACTAAATCACACGTGTATATGTTGACATTTAGGAGATACAAAGTCAAGAAAATCAGGAGCAATGGTGATATATATGCGGATTAGACACCAAAAAATAAACACTCAAAAAATGGCTACAATTTAAGGAATGTGTTTAGTGACGGCATCAGATTCCTAATTGATGGAGAAATGTCTGGTGGCAAGAAAAGCTTCTTCCACGAGGTTGCCAAGTCTTTTCCCGCGACGATTCCATTCTTGGGTGGTTGGCTTGGCCCTTGTTCCGGTAACTCGAATCCCAACCCGGTATATCCCATTTTAGTTTTACACCATTGTGAACCTTACGCCTTTTTTCCTCTCTGATCGAGGTTCTCGGCATTCAAAAATCTTCGTAAACTAAATCACACGTGTATATTTGACATTTAAGAGATATACAGTCTGGAAAATCAAGAGCAATGGTGATATATATGCGGATTAGACACCAAAAAATAAACACTCAAAAAATGACTACAATTTAAGGAATGTGTTTACTGACGGCATCAGATTCCTAATTGATGGAGAAAGGTCTGGTGGTAAGAAAAGCTGCTTCCAGGAGGTTGTCAAGTGTTTTCGCTCGACGATTCCATTCTTGGGTGGTTGGTTTGGCCCTTGTTCCTGTAACTCGAATCCTAGCCCGGTATATCCCATTTTAGTTCTACACCATGGTGAACCTTACGCCTTTTTTACACTCTCATCGAGGTTCTCGGCATTGAAAAATCTTCGTAAACTAAAACACACGTGTATATTTTGACATTTAGAAGATATACAGTCAAGAAAATCAAGAGTAATGGTGATATTTATGCGGATTAGACACCAAAAAATAAACACTCAAAAAATGGCTACAATTTAAGGAATATGTTTAGTGACGGCATTAGATTTCAAATTGATGGAGAAAGGTCTGGTGGCAAGAAAAGCTGCTTCCAGGGGGTTGTCAAGTGTTTTCGCTCGACGATTCCGTTCTTGGGTGGTTGGTTTGGCCCTTGTTCCTGTAACTCGAATCCTAGCCCGGTATATCCCATTTTAGTTTTACACCATTGTGAACCTTACGCCTTTTTTACTCCATGATCGAGATTCTCAGCATTGAAAAATATTGGTAAACTAAATCAGACGTGTATATGTTGACATTTAAGAGATATACATTCAAGAAAATCAAGAGCAATGGTTATATATATGCGGATTAGACACCATAAAAATAAACACTCAAAAAATGGCTACAATTTAAGGAATGTGTTTAGTGACGGCATCAGATTTCTAATTGATGGGGAAAGGTCTGGTGGCAAGAAAAGCTGCTTCTAGGAGGTTGTCAAGTGTTTTCGCTCGACGTTCCATTCTTAGGTGGTTAGTTTGGCCCTTGTTCCTGTAACTCGAATCCTACTCCGGTATATCCCATTTTAGTTCAACACCATTGTGAACCATACACTTTTTTTACTCTCTGATCGACGTTCTCGGCAATGAAAATCTTCGTAAACTAAATCACACATGTATATGTTGACATTTAAGAGATATACAGTCAAGAAAATCAAGAGCAACGGTGATATATATGCGGATTAGACACCAAAAAATAAACACTCAAAAAACGGCTACAATTTAAGGAATTTGTTTAGTGACGGCATCAGATTCCTAATTGATGGAGAAAGGTCTGGTGGCAATAAAAGCTGCTTCTAGGAGGTTGTCAAGTGTTTTCGCTCGACGATTCCATTCTTGTGTGGTTGGTTTGACCATTGTTCCTGTAACTCAAATCCTAGCCCGGTATATCCCATTTTAGTTTTACACCATTGTGAACTTTACGCCTTTTTTACTCTTTGATCGAGGTTCTCGACATTGGAAAATCTTCACGTGTGTTTGGCCCTTGTTCCTGTAACTCGAATCCTAGCCCGGTATATCCCATTTTAGTTCTACACCATGGTAAACCTTTCGCCTTTTTTACACTCTCATCGAGGTTCTAGGCATTGAAAAATCTTCGTAAACTAAAACACACGTTTATATGTTGGCATTTAGAAGATATACAGTCAAGAAAATCAAGAGCAATGACGATATATATGCGAATTATACACAAAAAAAATAAGCACTTAAAAAATGGCTACAATTTAAGGAAAGTGTTTAGTGACGGCATCAGATTCCTAATTTATGGAGAAAGGTCTGGTGGTAAGAAAAGCTGCTTCCAGGAGGTTGTCAAGTGTTTTCGCTCGACGCTTACATTCTAGGGTGGTTCGTTTGGCCGTTGTTCCTGTAACTCGATTCCATTCTAGGGTGGTTGGTTTGACCCTTGTTCCTGTAACTCGAATCCTAGCCCAGTATATCCCAATTTAGTTTTACACCATTGTGAACCTTATGCCTTTTTTACTCTCTGATCGAGGTTCTTGGCATTGAAAAATCTTCGTAAACTAAATCACACGTGTATATGTCGACATTTAAGGGATATACTGTCAAGAAAATCAAGAGCAATGGTGATATATATGCGGATTAGACACCAAAAACAAACACTCAAAAAATGGCTACAATTTAAGGAATGTGTTTAGTGACGGCATCAGATTCCTAATTGATGGAGAAAGGTCTGGTGGCAAGAAAAGCCACTTCCAGGAGGTTGTCAAGTGTTTTCGCTCGACGATTCCATTCTTGGGTGGTTGGTAACCCTTGTTCCGGTAACTCGAATCCTATCCCAGTATATCCCATTTTAGTTTTACACCATTGTGAACCTTACGCATTTTTTACTCTCTGATCGAGGTTCTCGGCATTGAAAAATATTCGTAAACTAAATCACACGTTTATATGTTGACATTTAAGAGATATACAGTCAAGAAAATCAAGAGCAATGGTGATATATATGCGGATTAGACACCAAAAAATAAACACTCAAAAAATGGCTACAATTTAGGGAAAGTGTTTAGTGACGGCATCAGATTCCTAATTGATGGAGAAAGGTCTGGTGGCAAGAAAAGCCGCTTCTAGGAGGTTGTCAAGTGTTTTCGCTCGACAATTCCATTCTTGGGTGGTTGGTTTGGCCCTTGTTCCTGTAACTCGAATACTAGCCCGGTATATGCCCTTTTAGTTTTACACCATTGCGAACCTTACGTCTTTTTTACTCTCTGATCGAGGTTCTCGGCATTGAAAAATATTTGTATACTAAATCACACGTGTACATGTTGACATTTAAGAGATATACAATCAAGAAAATCAAGAGCAATGGCGATATATATGCGGATTAGACACAAAAAATAAGCACTTAAAAATGGCTACAATTTAGGGAAAGTGTTTAGTGACGTCATCAGATTCCTAATTTATGGAGAAAGGTCTGGTGGTAAGAAAAGCTGCTTCCAGGAGGTTGTCAAGTGTTTTCGCTCGACGATTCCATTCTTGGATGGTTGGTTTGGCCCTTGTTCATGTAACTCGAATCCTAGCCCGGTATATCCCATTTTAGTTTTACACCATTGTGAACCTTACGCCTTTTTTCCTCTCTGATCGAGGTTCTCGGCATTGAAAAATCTTCGTAAACTAAATCACACGTGTATATGTTGACATTTAAGAGATATACAGTCAAGAAAATCAAGAGCAATGGTGATATATATGCGGATTAGACACCAAAAAATAAACACTCAAAAAATGGCTACAATTTAAGGAATGTGTTTAGTGACGGCATCAGATTCCTAATTGATGGAGAAAGGTCTGGTGGCAGGAGCCAAGATTGGAAGACATCCCCGTTGTAAAGGAATTTCTATAAGACTTTCCAAAAGACTTGACTGGACTACCTCCACAGTGATAAGTGGAGTTTTGGATAGATCTAGTGCTAGGAATGGTACCATTAGTAAAGGCGCCTTACCGACTAACTCTGTCCGAGATGCAAGAACATTCGACTCAACTGCAAGAGCTGCGAGATAAGGGAACTTATCAGGCCGAACTTCTTACCCTAGGGAGCTCCAGTGCTATTGGAAAGGAAGAAGGACAACAGTTTTCGTATGTACATACGGCCTGATCTAGGTGGAAATCAAAGAACTGATGAGGAAAAGGCATTGTTCCAAGTCGGAAATCCTGAAATTGGAACTGGCGAGGAAGGAGTATTGTGCATAAGTTATAGGGAGTTAAACAACTAACCATCAAGAATCGGTACCCCTTACCGAGAATTGATGACTTGTTTGACCAACTACAAGGTTCCAGCTACTATTTCAAGATTAACTTAAAGACAGGATATCATTAATTGAGGACACAAGAAGAAAGTATCCCTAGAACGACCTTTAGGATTCACTATGGGTATTACGAGTTCCTTGTCAAGCCATTTGACTTAACGAACGCCCCGGCATTATTCATGGATCTCATGAACTGAGTGTGTAAGCCTTATCTGGATAAATTCATGACTGTGTTTATTAATGACACCCTCATATACTCGAAGACCAAGGAAGAACATGAGCAACATCGGCGAGCCATCTAGGAACTCCTGCAGAAGGAACAGTTGTACGCTAAGCGGTCAAAATGTGAATTTTGAATTCGCGAGGTGCGATTCTTAGGTCACGTGGTGAATAAGAATGGAATTCATGTTGACCATGCCAAGATCGAAGCGATCAAGAATTGGGAAAACCCCCAAGACGCCAACTAAGATACGACAATTTCTGGGGTTAGCGGGATATCACAGACGATTCATTGAGAATTTCTCAAGTATTACTTAGCCACTAACGTCCCTAACCCAGAAAGATAAGAAACTCATTTGGGGAGAGAAACGAGAGACAGCTTTTCAG
This sequence comes from Helianthus tuberosus, assembly GCA_030545235.1. Lineage (NCBI taxonomy): Eukaryota > Viridiplantae > Streptophyta > Magnoliopsida > Asterales > Asteraceae > Helianthus > Helianthus tuberosus. The sequence continues at coordinate 103,665,064 of CM060372.1, forward strand.
ACGTTGAAGGACAAACTCTGTGACGCACCTATCTTATCCTTACCAGACGGTAATGACGGTTCTGAAGTCTGCTGTGATGCATCTCGACAAGGTCTTGGTTGTGTGTTGAGGCAACGGGACAAAGTCATCGCATATGCGTCACGTCAGTTAAAGGTGCAAGAGAAGTACTATATGACGCACGACCTCAAGCTAGGTGCTGCGATATTCACGTTGAATATTCGGCGTCATTACTTGTACGGTACTCGTTAATCTAGTATAGACCGAGGGGCATGAGTGGTAGATCTATCTGGGTGTAGTGAGCCCCACCCATGGGTCCTTGTGTGGCCGCATATGGTGACTATGTTGTTCCCGCCGGATGGCCCGGAGGAAATTAGCGAGGTTTGAGCACTTCCTACATACCACACATATTAATGTCTTAGCTACACATTAATGATCTGTTCATAGACGCTTTCATACCAGATTATAAAGGCATACATACAAATGTTTACAAGATTATTCGAATGCATACAGAAACACTTGAACTCGCTCAACTTTTGTTGATGTTTTCAAAATTACATGTATTTCAGGAAACAAGATGGATCTTGGGTGCTGGTGTTGTTTTCAAGACATAAATTTCAAGTTTTGATGTCATCCACTTTTGATTTGTAACATAACTTGAGGATATGTTGGTTGAAACTTAATGACTCGTGTTGTAGCATTTTAAACTTAATTGGTTGATATAAACAATGTAATCACCCTTAATACTGTAAATTATAACAATGTGTCGTTTTGTGCAACTTGAATGACTCGCCAGTATTTCCCTGCTGATAAAACCTTTTTAAAACATGTTTCAGGTGATCTGCTGTAATCCAGGAAAAAGTGCCGTGTAGCACTACACGCTTGAAGAAGTGGCTTGATTAAATAAAGAAACATGTTTTTTTTGTAAAATAGGGGTTTCCCAGTGAAATCGCCTTTATTGTAAATTACAGGGTTTATCCCTAATTATGAAATAAAATAATCGGGCATTTTCAAGTTTTTAACGATCCCGTTAATAATTCCGCTGCCAAATTAAATAAATACCACGGGATTTCTGTCCCGCGGCTCCCGAAACGGGTAAAACCGGGCCGGGGGCCGTGACAGAAAAAGGTGGTATCAGAGCCACTGATTTAAGCCAATTAAGTATTTAGAAATACTTAAATTTTCTGATTACCATTCTGTGATTCTGTGTAAATTCAAGTTACAAAATTTTAACTTAGAATTTTGTGTGTTTTCTCTATATCTGCTAAACAGCATGGATGAGTTGTCTGAAGCTCTTCAGAATCTCAATCTCTATTCTGTGAATATGGAAGTTTCCAGAGACTTTTCCGGTTATTTGACCGACGTTGATGAACCTATGGAATTTCAAGCCCAACCTCCGGAGAAACCCAAACCAAAGAAGAAAAGAAGATTCGTGGGCTGGAGGCGTGTGCGCAGGAAGAAACCAGCGACACGGAGAACTGAGGATCCGATGTATAAAGGCAAGGGAATAGAGATCGGAGAAAGTTCCAGGCAAGACCAGGAAATGCCATCTTGGGAAGAGCTGGATTATAAACTTGCACTTAGTGACCTCATCCGACCTGCCGATACAAACCTCTTTAATTACCCAGCGGAAGCACAACTTCCAGTTGATCTAGAGCCTGATATCCCAGATCCTATTATCCACTCCCAACCTCTACCAGCAGAGCTAGAAGAGTGGTGGACCACCGACTGGTAGTTTCAGAATCTCCTAAATAACCCTAATACCTTTTTCCCCCAGTTTGACCCCGAGCCTCCACTACACCCACCTATGAGCACAGAAAATTTGGCGGAACTCCGTCATTATGGCGAGGAGCTAATTGATGCAGGAAACCGAATTAGGGATGTGGGAGAGAGAATCTCATGGAAATACGACGAGAGGGAACGTCGTTTCTGAGATGCCAGTTGAATAGAGTTGTGAGGTTGAGGAAGGATGTGTTTAAAAATAATATAATAATAAAATATAATCATGTGAAATAACTAAAAATAAAACTCTTGTGTAACATAACAGGTGTGTACGGACGCATATTAGAATATATAAAAATATGGAAGTCGAAAAATCGACAATTTTGGCTATACGTGTTGACATGATTACGTGCAGTTATTTTAATTGTGTGATTGTTATTTATTTTGTGGAAATAACTTATATATACTTACCAGATGGAACATGCTGGTAATGAACAAGTTAACGAGAGTAACCAATCCGCGCAAAACCACGAAGATCAATTTCTAAATAGGCAAGATATAGAGAACATCATTGCTCAGGGAATAGCCAACGCTATTCCAGCAACCATTGCTGCTGCCCGAAACCCAGTTGAGCCTCAACAAATTATTCCCAGCAAACGTACTCACGGCGATAATTTCAGTAATAGCATAAATGGAGGCGGCAACATTAATAATAATGATAATGATGGGATGCAGGCCCCAATTCCTAAGAAAATGAAAGCTGCAACGCCTGGTTGCACTTACAAAGAATTCATTGCCTGTAAACCCATTGAATTCGCAGGAAATGAAGGGGCGACTATGGCACTGTGTTGGTTGGAGAAAACCGAGGCAGTAATCAAAATAAGTTAGTGTGCCGAGGAGGATAAAGTTATGTATGCTTCTCACCTTTTCAAGGAAGAATCATTGGAATGGTGGAATACGGTGTTGCAAGCCAAAGGAAGCGACATGGCCTATGCCATGAGTTGGGAAGAGTATAAGCATCTGGTGGAAAGAAAATTTTGCCCTGAATATTGAAAAGAGCAGATGGCGAATAAATTTCTGAGCCACCGGATGGTGGATGTTGACTGCCGAGGGTATACTTCGAAATTTTTCGAATATGCTCGAATTGTGCCTACTCTGGCTTCGCCAGAGCCGGTACTTATTTCTCGCTACATCTGGGGTTTAATTAGCGAGATCCGTGATATTGTCAAAGCTGCGAGACCCCGCACGATCGATGATGTGGTGGAATTAGCTAACACTTTGACTGACGGACTGGTGCGTACGCGAGAAGAAAACAGAAAGAAGGAATTGGCTCAGAAAATTACCCAAGGATTTCGTGTGGGTAATAATAGCAATTTCAAGAAAAGAGGAACTGGGCAATCTTCCACTCCGCCGTTCTGCAGAAACTGCAATAAGAAACATTTTGGAAAATGTAATGAAACCTGCAACTTCTGCAAAGCTATAGGACATCATGAAGAAGATTGCAGAAGGAAAACAAAGATCTGCTTCAATTGCGGAGAAGCTGGGCATTTTAGACCAGAATGCCCTAAATTGGTCAAACCAGCAGATAACAAGGCCAAACCTGCTGAAGGAACTAACAAGAAGAACGCAAGAGCCTTCCAATTGACTACTCAGGAAGCTGAACTGATTCCTGATGTAATAGCTGGTACGTTCTTACTTCACAACGTTTATGCAAAAATATTATTCGACTCTGGTGCAAACCAAAGTTTTATTAATACTTCATTCTGTCAAGCTCTTAAGCTACCCTTAACGAAACTTAGGCATATTTATACAGTAGAAACGACAGACGGGAATTCTGTTAACATAGATACGGTTTCGCAAAAAGGAAATATAGAACTTTCAGGTCATAAATTTTCTGCAAACCTATTACCTATGAATTTAGCTGGATTCGATATCGTGTTAGGAATGGATTGGTTAGTAGCCAACCATGCTCGAATCCTTTGTGATAAGAATTCCATAGAAATTCGTGCACCCACCGGAGAAGTAATTATGATTATAGGGGATAAGCCGCGTAAACCCATGAAGTTCATTTCAGTAATGAAAGTTGCTAGTTATGAACAAAAGCAAGGAATAATGTATATGATTTCAGTAATCATTCGCACTAAGGGTAAGGAACTTAAGGAAATTCCTGTAGTATCAGAATACTCGGATGTATTCCCAGAAGAGTTACCAGGATTACCACCAGATAGGGAGGTAGAAATTAGAATTCATTTGATTCCTGGAACTACACCAGTGGCTAAAGCACCCTACCGATTAGCACCCACTGAAATGTTAGAACTGAAAAAGCAATTAGATGAATTGCTCAGTAAAGGATTCATACAACCTAGTTCATCCCCTTGGAGAGCACCAGTGTTGTTCGTAAAGAAAAAGGATGGTTCGATGCGAATGTGTATTGATTATAGGGAACTGAATAAGGTTACAATTAAGAATCGATACCCGTTACCTAGGATTGATGATCTCTTTGATCAACTCCAAGGAGCTAGATATTTTTCTAAGATAGATTTACGCTCCGGATATCATCAGTTGAAGGTGCAAGAAGAAGACATACCTAAAACTGCTTTCAGAACTAGGTATGGTCATTACAAGTTTACAGTCATGCCCTTTGGACTAACAAATGCTCCTACAGCATTTATGGACATGATGAATAGGCTATGTAAACCGTACTTGGATAATTTTGTAATTGTCTTCATCGACGATATACTTATTTATTCCAAAAGTCAGGATGAGCATTGTCAGCACCTGCATGCACTCTTAACTTTGTTAAGAAAGGAGAAGCTTTACGCCAAATTCTCGAAGTGTGAATTTTGGCTATAGGAGGTGCAATTTTTAGGACACATGGTGAATCACGAAGGTATTCATGTAGATCCTGCTAAAATAGAAGCAATCACCAAATGGAAGGTCCCGCAATCAGCTACGGAAGTTAGAAGTTTTCTAGGATTAGCTGGATACTATAGACGCTTTATTAAGGATTTCTCTAAAATAGCTATGCCATTAACTAAGCTAACCTGTAAAACAGTTAAGTTTGAATGGGGACCTAAGCAAGAAGAGGCTTTTAGGATTTTAAAACAAAGGTTAACCAACACCCCAATTCTTGCCTTACCAGAAGGAACAGAAGATTTTGAAGTTTACTGCGATGCTTCAAAGCTAGGATTAGGATGTGTGCTAATGCAACGCAAAAAGGTAATTGCGTATGCCTCAAGGAAATTGAAAAAGCACGAGGAAAACTATACAACTCACGACTTAGAATTAGGGTCGATAATTTTTGCCCTTAAGATTTGGAGACACTATCTGTATGGAAGTAAGTTTACAGTCTATACAGATCATAAGAGTTTAAAATACATATTTGGGCAAAAAGAATTAAACATGAGGCAAAGAAGATGGATGGAAATTCTAAGTGACTACGACTGTGATATTCAATATCACGAAGGAAAGGCAAATGTAGTAGCATATGCCTTAAGTCGTAAGTATCATGAAAAGCAAAAGCGAGTTCGTGCTCTTAGATTAAGTTTACAATTAGACTTAATGGAACAATTGAAGAACATTCAAGAAACAACAATCAAGGATGATGCTGAAGGAATGAAAGGAAGAATAAAGGAATTAGAGCAAGGAGTTGATGGAATTTGGAGATTCCATAAGAAAAGAATTTGGGTACCTAAGCAAGGAGAGTTAAGAAATAAGATTTTAGAGGAAGCCCATAAATCTAGGTATACCATGCACCCGGAAAACAATAAAATGTACCAAGATTTAAGGAATAACTTCTGGTGGATAGGAATGAAAAAGGACATAGCTAGATATGTATCTCTAAGTGTCTAACTTGTTCACAAGTTAAGGCAGAACACCAGAAATCTTCAGGGCTACTTCAACAATTAGAAATGCCTATATGGAAATGGGAACTAATAACTATGGACTTCGTTACTAAGTTGCCCAAAACCAGAAAAGGTAATGATGCGATTTGGGTAATTGTGGATCGATTAACCAAATCAGCTCATTTTCTACCCATGAAGGAAACCTTTAGCATGGAAAGGTTAGCAAAATTGTATGTAGACGAGGTAGTATCCTTACATGGAGTCCCACTCTCCATTGTATCGGATAGGGATAGTAGTTTCACTTCACATTTCTAGACTAGTTTCCAAGAAGCCATGGGAACGCGATTAAATTTAAGTACAATGTATCATCCTCAAACAGACGGACAAAGTGAAAGGACGATCCAGACCCTAGAAGACATGCTCAGAGCATGTGTAACAGATTTTGGTGGAAACTGGGACGACCACCTACCTTTAATTGAATTCTCCTATAATAATAGTTATCATGCAAGCATTGAAGCTGCCCCATTTGAAGCACTGTATGGACGAAAGTGCAGAACTCCAGTTTGTTGGGCAGAAATAGGAGAAAGCCAATTATCAGGTCCCGAAATTGTGCAAGAAACCACCGACAAGATCACTCAAATCAAGGGAAGACTGAAAACGGCTCGTGATCGCCAGAAGAGTTATGCAGACAATAGACGCAAGCCGCTAGAATTTCAAGTTGGAGACAAGGTACTCTTGAAAGTTTCTCCTTGGAAAGGAGTAGTTCGGTTCGGAAAGAAGGGAAAGCTAAGTCCAAGATACGTAGGACCATTCCCAATAATCCAGCGAATAGGACCAGTCGCCTATCGCTTACAACTACCAGAAGAGTTAGCAGGAGTACATGACGTATTTCATGTATCCAATCTCAAGAAATGTCTATCTGACGAATCCCTAGTAGTACCTCTTCAAGATGTAGAGGTAAATGAAAAGTTAAAATTTATTGAGAAGCCACTGCAGATAGAAGACAGAAAGGTCAAATTTCTCAAGCACAAAAGACTTGTACTAGTCAAAGTCAAGTGGGATTCAAAGAGAGGACCGGAGTACACTTGGGAGCTGGAATCGGAGATGAAGCGAAAGTATCCCTACTTGTTCCAGTAAATATCGAGGACGAGATTTTAATAAAGTGGGGAGGATGTAACAACTCTCATTAAAAGTGTTAATTCTTATCTTAATTTGTCCAATAGGAAACCCTAATTGAGACCCCCAAGTAATCATGCATAACCCCTAAAATTTTCCGAACAATCGGAATCAGGATCAGGGCCCCTAAAACTCAGGGGGGGTATTTCCTAGTCAGTATTATCTAAACAGTTTTCGATAGAAATCGAATTTTAAGAAACCATCGACTCACCCAAGCTAAGCAGACATGGGGCTACCCTATGCTAGGGGGTGCCCCTCGCGCCACGCGACAGGCCCTCGCGCCACGCGACAGGCCCTCGCGCCACGCGAGGGTGCTGTTTTTCCAGTATATAAAGAGGGGTGTGGCACTTGCATTTTGGCGTTGGTTCGACATAAAAACTCATTTTGTACGTTGAGATATTGTCTGATTACTCCAAAAACACACACAACACGAAATTCTGCCTCGATAACAGGGTAATAACTCGATCACTACTACGATTTAATGTCCGATCGATAAAAACCAATCCGATGGATGTTTAAGTGCTGCCCAAACTCGGGTTATACTTTGTCATTCGTCGTAAATTCGATGAATGTCTAAGTATCGAACTTTGTCATTCGTCGTGAAGGTTTTAGATCTCGTGAGTTGTCGTAAAAGTTGGATTAAAGTTACTAACCTAGTTTTCGTGTGCATCGTTATTTAATTAGGTTACAAGGGTAATCAGTAGGCTAAACTCTGCCCTTTTAAATCTGCAATGTGAGTCATTCTCTTTTTATCAAATTGCTTTACAAAACCCTAAATGTTTTCAAGGTTATAATTACAGGGAGTAAGTCTTTGTAATCTTCAATTACTGCCGGTATGTGGGGTTTTGTATACATTACTTGTTTCCCGTCACCATTGGATAACAGGTTAGCCAATGGGTGATCTGACCATAGTCACAGATACAGTCGAGTGACAAATACCGATTTGGGGTAATTGGTTGATATAAACAACGAGTTAACGTTAACTCGCGCGTTGCGGCGGGATGTTGAGATATGAAAATTATCAAGTTTATAACCAAAATTATTAAAATGAGTATTGGTACCAGTTAATAATCACCTCGAAACGCCGTGCTCGGAATTTTTATCAAAGATTCTGTTTTTAGAGAAAAAAATTCCTGGAAAGTGAAATAGAATGGTAAATGCAGAATTTATAAGTATTATGAGTTGAAAATAAATACAAATGTTAGATATCATGTTGGGGTAAAACAAACAAACCCCAAACAAAAACCATTAGGTTAAAGAACATAGATATATATGATATCACTATCACATAATCCGACGGCTCAAAATGCATCACTAACGTCAACAACATTCAACCCTATTCGCCCTACTCTAACAACCCCATTCCCCGACGACAATATCACACTTTCCTTTCAATCCATATTCATCTCTAACGATTTACAATCCATTGGGGCGATATAGTATATATGGTTGAATTGTCGATGTAAATTATCGAAAATCAAGCGTTCACCGTCGTCACAGTGGTTAAGCCGCCCTTTGACGGGCGGATCTCATTGCCTGTGACAAAAACTTTTTTCTTTAAATCATGCATTTGAAACTTATAATATTCATTGTTACGACGGTTGCTGTTCGGAGGGGATGCGATGGTGGTTTTTATGGAGGTTAATGGTTACGTGTGCTCATCCGATGATATGTGACGGTATGGGATACGCCGGAACGGTTAAAAACGGAAAGGTTGTTACGACGGTTGTTGTTCGGAGGGGATGCGATGGCGGGTTTTATGAAGGTTAACGGTTACGTACTCATCCGATGTTGCGTAACGGTATACGATATGCCGAAACGGTTAAAAACGGAAAGGTGAGAAAGAAAGAAACGACGCAAGTCCCTGGAACGGTTAAAAACAAAAAGGTGGTAAAGAAAGAAAACGGCGCCACCGCACACTGTTTTGGCCGTCTCTCACTATGACACGCCTGTCGCCATCCTCCTCAGATCTACAGTTCCCAATTCCAGACGCCTTCCCAACAGTGATCGTTTCGTTTTCATCTCCAATCTCCAACCCAATGAACACAAACACAAACCTGTGGAACGAATTCGAAAGTAATAAAAATGAATACCAATGGGATAGACTTATTGAGGGGAGAAAGCCAAAAAATGCATTCGGGGTCCTTTACGCGTGGAAGGAGAACAAAATTTCACATGAGCGGTGGATTTTAACATGTATAAAAAAAAGGAACATCGCAAGCGTGTCGACTCAGTATTGCACGGGAAATAAAAAAAGGAAATTACGCAAGTTATGTTAACATGTATAATCAAACTGAAAGGGTGTGTTGGTATCATTTGAGTGGATGTGTTGTGTTATATCCATTTGGTTAGGAGACATGATGGTTAAACAAAAGGGTACATACCTCAAGTTAGTAATATAACTAACGTGATTTTTAAATGAAAAAGTATGACCCCTTTATTCAAAGGGTTGTGTCCTTTCGATGTACATCAAGTTGCTTTTTGTAGATATTTAAGGGGTGTGTATATTGGGACATGTTGGTTTGAGTTATATGTTTATTAAGGCAAGAGTATTAGTAAAAGGTGTGATGTAAAGAGACACAACTTTTGACTTACCCTAAGTTACTTTTTGTAGGGTTATGTAATGTAATCACCCTTAATACTGTATATTATAACAATGTGTCGTTTTGTGCAACTTGAATGACTCGCCAGTATTTCCCTGCTGATAAAACCTTTTTAAAACATGTTTCAGGTGATCTGCTGTAATCCAGGAAAAAAGTGTCGTGTAGCACTACACGCTTGAAGAAGTGTCTTGATTAAATAAAGAAACATGTTTTTGTAAAATAGGGGTTTCCCAGTGAAATTGCCTTTATTGTAAATTACAGGGTTTATCCCTAATTATGAAATAAAATAATCGGGCATTTTCAAGTTTTTAACGATCCTGTTAATAATTCCGCTGCCAAATTAAATAAATACCACGGGATTTCTGTCCCGCGGCTCCCAAAACGGGTAAAACCGGGCCGGGGGCCGTGACATCACACATCATACACTTCCGCAAAAGTCAGGGTGTGACAGAAACACACTTAAACTACATAATTCTGCAGAAAACAGCAAAATTTAGCATTTTAACCTCAAAATATGATGCAGAGTTATGGTATAAGTGTCCAGAATAACTTGATAAGTGTTGGGAATCAAAACTGTCATAAAAGACATAATATTGCACACTAAACTGCGCAATTTAGCACCTTAACGAATCGGTAACCAAACGAACAACCGGACACTACCCGAAACACCAAAATTTACCTAGAAGCATTGTTTTAATGTTACAAAGCTAGTTATGATCACCAAACATCATATTACATCTTAAAACCTCTAAACACATTAAACAATAACCATAACACTTGAAATCTAACCAAATCACCTAACTAAGAATCAAAACCCAACTAGACACCCCCCCCCCCCAAATTGTGGACGGTTCATAAGAGGGCCCCACCTCTTGATTTCTTTTGATTAAATAATGAGATATGTTTAGTAGATATGAAGCACATTAACCTCCATATAATAAGATGTTGGAGATTGTTTTTATAAAACCACAAGTCCTTATCTTACTATCATCTTCAACCTTCAAACAACAAAACCAACTCCCTTATCCCTTCATTACCTACGGCCCAACACCCCTCTCACAACACCTTCATCTTCAAGCTATTTCCAAGTAACCTAAGCATAATCTAAGGTGTTTCAATCATAACTAAGAATATTGGAAGCAAAGGAATTGGAAGGACCTTCTCTAGGAACTATTATCCACTTCATTTCTTCATCCACTTACTTCTTGTTCTTCCCTAGCCTTAGAGCTAGTAGTAAGCCTCTTTGATCTTGTTTTTACTCTTAATTTTAGTGGTCAAAGTAAGATGTAACTTGGTAATCTAAAGAATCACAACAAAACACAAACATGATCATGAACATAAAGCTTAAAAACATGAAGATCAAAGTTGTTTAAGTGTATGTAGTAAACTTGATTGTTGATTACTTGTGTTTATGGTGTAGTAGATCACCATATGAAGCTTGCTAGATGATGATTAAACACATGATCTAGCAAGTAAGAGGATGGATCTTGAGAAATTTATGATGATCATCCTTTATGTGAACCATGAACTTGAAGATGAACATGAATTAGTGTAGGATGATAAATCCTACAAGTTATACATCTTGAAGATGTAAGATTTCAAAAATAAAAGTTTAAAAAAACAAAAGTTTACTTCAAGATTTAACATGGATTGATTTTTGAAGGAAAGAAAACATGTTTTGATGGTTAAATGGAACTAGTAATGTGTAGGAAACAAGAAAAATACAAGAAGATTAATTTTTGTAAAATCAACTTACAAGTTGTAAAGGATGAAATTTTACAAGAATGAATTTTATAAAATAACAACCATGGATTTAGTGTTCTTACAACATATTAAACAACATGTTAAATTACTACAAAATTTTACAAGCTTCAAGCTCATGTCATAATGTAAAAAATGCATATTTATGGCTTATGATAAGTTATAAGAAGATTGTTGTTGATTGATGATGAGTTTTTAAAAGAAAATGATATACTCTTAAGCATGGAAACCTCCATTTTTAAGGGGAAACCATGGCAAAATTTTTGTAAAAATCAAACACTTAGAAAAATATTTTTAAACAAGTGTTTACAAGTGATTTTTGATCTTGGTTTTAAGTATAAAATTTGCCATAATTTTATTTATAAAAATTACAAATATTGGAGGTTGATTTATAATAAAAATGACTACGTATATTTAGGAAAATATATATTTAGATGTCACAAAATTATGTGCTACTTGTATATTGATTGTATTAGTTATATTAAAATTAGGGACATGAAAATAATACACCACACCAAAATACCAAAAATTGTAATATAAAATATTACCAAAATCACAAGAAAATAAATATATAATTTATACCCGAATATTGGACAAATAAGACAATGGACAATAGAGTATATATATATATATATATTCTGGAAATAAATTCGTAATTCGACACCTGTGATAAACGGTATTTTGAAACCGAAGAAACGGCAAAATATGAATTTTTATAACTACTACAAAATATATCTTATTTTGTCAAAATAGAAAGTATATTTTTTTTTAGTGGAGAAAAATATATATTTTCTTAAACCACACAAAATATATTATTTTGGTAAAAACTAAAAATATATATTTTTCTAAGTTTAATCTTGAAAATATATTATTTTTAAGATATATATGAAAGTATACTTATTTTTGCCAAGTAAAGTTTATAGATATTTTTCTATAAAAATTCTCTTAAAATATGTATATTTTAAGAATATAAAGTTGGTGATTTTTAGTTGTATAAAAATAATATTCCGGAAAATTATACACAAATTAAGTATAAAATACTTAATAAATACAAGAAAATACGTATTCCTATACGTATAAATACACACCAGAATTCACTACCAACACTTGGCAAAATACACAAATACAAGTATACCTATACTTGGAAAATACATATGTGAGAAATACATGATAAACCAAGTTAAAAAATATATTATTTTTAACAATATTCCAAATAATTGGACAAAAATAGTTTAAGTTAAAATACTCTTATTTTAACTAATAATTATATAATTTGGAATTATATAATGCACATCAATCGTATAACTCAAAGCATACTACGTTCCAAAAATAAGTCTTGACAAACAGCTAAGACTGAGAGTCGTTACACGACCTAAACATCTAATAAAACATAGCACGTGTGTAGGTAGTTGTACGACTCATGAGGAGGATCTTTGAGTTACAAGACTGCGGATGCAAATTTGTGAGTTCATGTCCCCCTTTTTCTTTTAAGTGTTTTTGGATTTATAATTTTCGGGGGTGAAATACATGTTTCAAATGGTATGGTTAGCTAAGGAATGAACTGTTAGATCATGTGAATGGGTAGGCGCATACTTTAGACCATTAATCTTTGTATAAAGACTGAGGGGCGTGAGTGATAGATCGATTTGGGTGTTGCGAGCCCCACCCATGGGTCCGTGAGTTGGCCACATGTGGTGACTATGTCGTTCCAGCCAGGTGGCCTGGTACGAAATCCGCTAGGTTTGAGCCTTCCTACACCATTGCACACATATTAATGTTCTTGCAAAACATTAATTGATCTGTTCATAACGCTTTCATACCGGTTATCAAAGGAATACTTTCAAATGTTTACAAGATTATTCGAGCTCACATACAAAACACATGAACTCGCTCAACTTTTGTTGATGCTTTCAAATTACATGTATTTCAGGAAACTAGATGGATCTGGCAGCTTTGGGAAAGCTTTCAAGAAGTGTTTTCAGGTTTGATGTCATCCTACTTTTGAAGGGTTTGATTTGGATATCTTATCTTAGTTAGGATATACGAATCAAAGCCTTGGTTTAAAAAGTCTTTTGTTTAAAAGTCCTTATTGGAACTTATTTCTACTTTGAATGGTTTGTAAACTAAACATGAAGTGTGTTGGTTAGAACTGAACAACTTGTGTTTGTATTATTTTAAAACCTTATGAATGGATGAACATCATGTTTTAATCATTTAGTTGTTTGTTGTAATTGAATGCAATGATATTGATCAAGTCACACATTACACGCTTCCGCAAAAAGTCAGGGTGTGACAATGGCAACGTTTGAAACTATTTGGACTAAAATGGCAACGTTTCAAACCTTTGTACTAAACTGATAAAATGGCCTAAACCACAGGGACTAAAATGCATTTAACTCTAATTTATTTCTAAAACAACTTGTTTTATAGTTTGGGCATTTACACTTCATTCAATATGCTTTGTGCTACTGAGTGTTTTAATTTAGCAAAGTATGTGACTGAAGTTACTAAAATATACGATCAGATTGTGAGGGATTAATGGTTGCTGAAGCTTACAACTAGAGAGGAATGGAAATAGTTTGATTTGGGGAAAGGAAGTGACAGAGATAGTCAAGGTTACAACCGGATAAAATCGTGCTACTAAGTTCATCCAACATACTATGTTTGTTATGTTCATTTGTCTTACAGATGTGTAATGTTCAGGATAGTCTAGTGTATGCACTAGCTAGCAACGTATGATACTGCGAGGAGGTGACATGTGCTTATGACGATGTGTCATCGCGATTAAAAGGGAAAAAACATAACCTACTTTGAGATACCATTGGTGTTCCCATTGTTTACATCACCGACAATGAAAGGAAAAAAAGAAGAAATCCAGCGGTTGTAGCAATAACACTAGCAACAAGTGTCACGTGGTGACTTCACTGGGTCAACTTTTCATTGATATTGTTCTGATGGTGGTAAGGATGAAGATGAAGTCTAGAAATACCACCAATCAAGCAACTAAACGTAGTGACATAGAAGTCGATTTGAATCTTGGTTGTCCTTTGAATATAGTAGAAAAACTGTTTGTACACGTTACTAATTCGATGTAATTACTACTTACATCTTATGTTTTCTATGTGGGTGGATTTCACATCTTTTTATATTTTATGCGTAGGAGTTTTTTTTTTAAATCGTGTTAATTTATTTTCACATTTGTGTAGCTGATTTACACATATGTAAACTGTTTAGTGTCATATATCTATGTATGCTTTACAAATGTGCAGCTGAATTACACATGTGTAATCTGTGCTCTGATACATATTTGTATCTATCTTACATATGTGCAACTTAGTAACAAGTTTAAAGTATTGATTTTTACATATTTGTGTTTGTTTTATACATGCACACTTGATTTATATAAGTGTAATTGTTCACTGTCACATATTTATTTATCTTTTACATAAATGTAACTTGCCATATTACACATATATACAATACTTTTGATATACACATATGCAATATGACATTATAAAGGCAAAACAAATATACAAAGCCTGTAAATTTCAAAGCCAAGATTCATGTAAATCCGAACATTTCAAACACTCGAAATAAATTGTCAAACAAGATGCAAATCGGAATATTTCAAACACCTTATTCAAAGTTGTGTCTTCTTACAACCATTAGTAACTCATAATATTGAAAAACATTGATGTTCTAGGTACCAAAAACACAAAAGATCATGTCTAGTTGTTGCTCATTCGATCAAGTTCCCAAGCTTTCTGCAAACAACTTTTCTTTGAATTTGTTTACACTAGGAAGAAATATTCTTGCAACATATCTCTTTGTAATTGAATTTAATTGACGTTGCCTTTTATCTTTAGAGTCTCTAAAACCACAACTAAGTTTTCTTGTGTCACTCCCCAAGAACATTTCCATATGTAGCAACACAAAAGCTTCGCAAGTTCTATTTTTACCTTTACATGTGTCGTAGTTGTAACTTTTATACTCGGGATTTTTAACACTTCTCAAGTAGTAGAGAAATATGCGCATCTGAAACAAAAGAAATGCAATAATAAGATAAAGTAATAGTGGTTGTTCTCAATTGAGAATACATCAAAGTCTAATGTCTTAAAGATTTTATTTGATGTTCGAAACCTGTTTACACTGTCCTCAAGTTTTTAACTATTAAGATTTTCACTTGAGTAAACCTTCATAATTATGCTTATTTTTTAAAGTATTATGATTTATACCTGTGTAAACTTTCATATTTAAGCTTATTTTTTTAAGGCATTATGATTACACATGTGTAAACCTTCATATATATGCTTATCTTTATAAAGTATTATGATTTATACATGTGTAAACGCTCGTATATATGATTTACACATGTGTAAACCTTCATATATATGATTTACACATGTGTAAACCTTTATATATATAATTTACACATGTGTAAACATTTATATTTATGCTTCTTTTTTTAAAAGTATTATGATTTACACAAGTCTAAACTAGGGATGAGCATTTAGTACCGGGTATTGGTACTGTACTGATCATTTTTGGTACCGGTATCGGTGCCCATTTTCCGTTTTTTAGGACCAGTACCGCTATTTTGATTGATTTACCGGTAAATACTGGTATTGTACACCGGCACACATTATTGTCGTTTTTCAGTATCGGTATTTTGGTACTGGTCTGGTACCCATGTTCATCCCTCGTAGATATGATTTATACATGTGTAAAATTTCATATTTATACTTATTTCTTTTAAGTACTATGATTTACACATGTGTAAACCTTCATATATATGATTTGTTACCTTTCGTATTTATGCTTATTTTTTAAATTATTATGACTTACACACGTGTAAACCTTCATATACATGATTTACACATGTGTAAAATTTCTTATTTATGCTTATTTTTTAAAGTATTATGATTGACACTTGTGTAAACCTTCATATATATGATTTACACATGTGTAAACCTTCATATATATGATTTACACATGTGTAAAAACATATGGAAACACTGAGCCTGACGGACACGCGATACCAACACAATTCCCGAGTTAATCCCAGCGTCAATGTGCGTTAAACTCATACACATTTTTATCAATAAACAAAAGTAACAATAACATATAGTTAAAAATAATTCATCAACTTGTAATCTCAAAACCTTAGTTGACCCATGAACATAAAACACCATCTCTATACTCAAATAAACCCAGTCTTTTAGTGTGGCGCTTTGTTCAACGAGAAATTAATATTTTTACAAACTAAGCTACTTTACCATCAATCACAATTCTTGTCAATTTGCACCTACATGGCATTAATCATTCTAGTCCTTTCCCAAGTTTTCTTCTTATGGTCTTGCTACCCCTTCCCGACTACACAAGATTATAAAAAGCTCTTAAGACTTTATTAACGATTTTACCACATGAGAGTTACAAAAGTACATTAGACCTAGCTGACTAATGTATTGTGTTACATAATGACAACATAGTACCACGGTTTCCACAACAGTGTTTATTTTACACGTGTGTAAGTGTTTATTTTACACAAGTGTAAATTTCATGTATTGTTATGTCAGATATCTGACACATGTGTAAGTTTTTCGTTGTCACATATCATTTTTAAGACTCAGCAATACGTGTAAGTAAATGAGAAACCCTAAGCAAGATTAGTATAAAAAATTACTGGCAATATATTAACGAATCGTGAATTGTTACTGATAGACGTTGCATAAATTATGAAAAGTGCATTGGTACCTATAGATAATGATATGATAGCGTGATCGAAACTCAACCAATTCTCTCAACATTCATAACTAAAATTTACATCAATTTCCAAGCAAACCTAACAATTTTAGACTTAAATTCAGTCATAGAAACCCCAATTCCACCAATATTCTATATACATAACTAAAATTTACATCAATGTCCAAACAAACCTAACAATTTCATACTCAAATAAATTTAGTGATAGAAACCCTAATTCAACCAATTCTCCATATACATAACTAAAAATCACATAAACGTCCAAACAAACCTAACAATTTCATACGTAACTAACATAAACCAAATAATCATACTTCAAACCATCAATCAGATCTAAATTACATAAAAAACCAATACCTGAAGAAGAAGAGTAAAGTTTCTTCGCTTATTACATCAGCCAGCCGTTCATAATCAGTCAAATCGAAGATGATCTCATCGAATCCAAATTGGGCGAGATTGATTATTTGTATTCCTCTTTTGATTGTTGAAATCTCCAACATCGTGATTTAGAAATTTGAAGGGTTTTTTTCACAGAGATGCTATTGAAGGATTTTGATGGGTTTTTTGAGTTTATATTTTGACAATAATGCTCCTTTTGTCTTTTAATTTAAGTTTTCTCCTCATTTAATCCCCACTAATCTTAGCCCTTAATTTAGGATGATCTATGGATGGAAATTATTCCTAGTGTTATCACAAAAACGAGTGTTCTCAAGATAACCCTCCTCTATATAACACACACACACACATATATATATATATATATATTATTTATTACGTCATCCGGTTCGTAAATCCAGTCCGACCAGCCGAACCGGTCCGACCATGAACCAGTAAGGCATCCGGTTCAATGTCCGACCCGGTCCTGAAAACCATGGTGGTGAGTGAAGATAATACCCCTCACTTGGGTATGATTCGCCATGTGGTGGTCCAGTCAGCACTGAGGTATTATGGGGCATTTATTTAAAATGGTTATAGTAGTATAATTCCCAATAATGCCCCATCCAATGATTACCCAGTTGTTTTTTATTTTTCTTTTAAAATTAAAACTAATAATATTTCATTAAATAAATAAATTTACATAAATAATAAAACATACACAAATAATACTACTCGTCTTAATTGTCGTCTTCGCTTTCGTCGTACTCGTCATCTTCGTCTTCCTCATCATCAACTTCTTCTTCACCCTCGTTTGGAATATACCGAACCGACAATGCTTGTTGGACCAAACCAACCGCTAACGCGGAATGTGCGGCTTCAGACCGCATTTCATGTGCATTGTTCACTCTTTCTTCCATTGTTGCTTGCGGATATTCTTGAACAGCTTTCGGTACATAGTTTTGCATATTGCTTTTCCCTTCATCTTCCAATATCATATTATGCATGATTATACAAGCATACATAGCATCTCTAATTTTTTATTTGGTCCATGCACGACAAGGATTTCTCAAATAATGCCACCGTTGTTGAAGACCCCAAAGCATCTCTCAATGTCCTTCCATGAAGACTCTTGAACTTTTTTAAAGTGAGCTCTTTTTTCATCGTATGGGTCTCTAAACGTCTTCACAACAATCGAAAATCTATGATAAATTCCATCGCACAAATAGTATCCGTTCGGGTAGTAGTTTCTGTTTGCATAAAAAGATGTTTTTGCAGCTCTACCAGAAATGAAATCCTCTACCAATGGAGATTGTTCGAACACATTTATATCATTGCATGACCCCGCGCCACCAAAGTAAGCCGACTAAACCCAAAGGTCATGTGAGGCAATCGTCTGAAGAATAACAAATGGTCCGTCTTGGTCACCTCGTGTGTGTTGACCTCGTCATGCGGTTGGACAATTATACCACCGCCAATGGCGACAATCCAAGCTCCCGATCATGCCCAGTAGACCATGTTGATTAGAATGGACCTTGTAAATTTGTTGAAGATCCTACTATATAGGCTTTCTCAGATAATGTGCACCGTACAAATTTATTATACTTTTAAAAAACGAATATATATAATTTTAAGCTAACAAGAAAAATATGAATGTGTGTAATATTTATAGGATTATAGTGTACCGTGACAAAAACGTTCCAAGGTATCGCGCGTTTTTTTCTCGACCATCTTTAAATACTCGTCGTTGATGTCGGTCGTGTTTCCGTACGCAAGGACTCGTAGCACTGAAATACACTTTTGAATACCGGTAAATCCAAGCATCCCTCTCGCATCCGCTTTTTGTTTAAAATAATCAAATTTGTTTTCCAAGTCTCCAGCAATGCGTAGAAATAAACGTTTACTCATCCGGAAACGACGCCTAAAAACGTTTGGGTTTGGGTAAGTAGGCGCTTCATCGAAGTAATCTTTCATCAATCGATCGTTTGCCGAACGTCGGTCTTGTTCAATATATTCTCTTAGAAAATTTTCATGTTGAGGCCGACTACAATGTTTCATATACCGTGTTGCGAGTTCGCACACACTCGTAACCGCCTCTTGCTCGACCGCCTCATCGGTCGACTCACCCTCATCGACTAAAAACTCTTTGTAATAAAAATTGGCAACTGACGATGAGGACGTGGAGGAATCCATTTTTTTAGAAAATGGTGTGTAGTTTGAGTTTGTTATTGTAGGTTTTGGTTTATGGTTTGTAAGAAATGGGGTGTAAGAGTTTGTATATAGTCGTTAGTTTTGACCGTTGCCAACGGTCTAATTGGCCAAAACAAATTCAATCCAACATTTTTATTTAAGCGCCCTTCATTTTAAAAAAAAAAAAAAAAACGCCCTTGGGGCGGTGATGTAGGCGTGTTTAGGCGTTTTTTTTGCCCTCCATGCCATTTCCCCTAACCACTATAGGTGGTCTAAAAGTGATTCGTACAATTAAAAAAAGGAATAATGGATTTAATAATCTAAACTATTAGTCGTTGGCCGGCAACGGTCCCAACTTTAAAAATAACCAATGGTGGTCCCATCTTTTCACATATTGTAAAGTAATGGACCTTTAATAATAGAACCTTGTCCCCTTATCTTTTTCGGTTTAGTAAAGGTCCATTGGTTTACAATATATGAAAAGGTGAGACCACTACTAGTTATTTTTTAAGTTGAGACCGGCCAACGGCTAATAGTTAGGATTATTAAAATCCATTACTCCTTAAAAAACATACAATTCATGCATCACCTAAAAACAAGATTTGTGGTATACATTACTTATGATGTACAAATTATCATTCAAGTTGATAATGATGAAAACTATTAGAAACGTATCAAAGTTGTTGAACAGAAATCCAGTTTAAAAAGAGTGAATAAATTTTGTATTTTATGTCGTTTTTGAACTTGAAAGGTTGCAACTAAGTAAATATAAAGGAAGAGATGATACATTAAGGATAGTGGTTTAGGTGAATGTTAATACACCACCGTACTTCCACTTCTCAATTTAGCTAAGAGTTTGTCTCTACTAAAATAACCCTTTTAAGTTGGTACCGACAACCGTTACAACAATGTTTAACTAATGATAAGGATATTGAGTTTGTTTCATTTTCTTACTTAAAATGACTACTTCCTTAACAATCCAAACCCACTATATTTGACTAGATTTTAATTTGATAACTTTATCTAAAGGAAGATTCCTTCTAGATCTTGAACACGATTTTATAAAAGCTTGTTTGATTATAAACATTTGGATTAATTTGTTTTAGCAAAAATAAATTCAAGAATGGCTATTTCTCTACATATTTGTTCACATCTCATGTTTGTAGTTAGTGAAGGAACTAGCCTAAAAATTTAGGGGTATTCTAATTTTTTTAGGGGGATTAGGGGTATCATTTGTATAAAAAGTTAAAAAATTTACACTACCTAGGCGGAGTTGAAAGATATTTTTACTACAAAGACGGAGTTGAAGGTAGCCTGGGCTGAAGTCACCATGATTAAAGCTCGAGGTAATATAATTCATTTTTATCCAACTCGTTCACATACAAATGTTAGATATGTTAGTGTAATCGAGATTGAATTGGTGACCAAAGTGAATTGTAATACACATCAAACAAAGTTAGAAGGTGTTGGAGTGCATGTTTGTTTAAGTTATTATAATTCAAAGTGTACGAGCAGAGTCCGTAATCAAAGGGGGTTCCAAGGGGGCAACGCCCCTTGGTGGGGTTTCGAAGGCAGCACCCCTGGGAGCATAGTCCAAGGGGCGGCATCCCCTAATGGGGTCCAAGGGGCAGATCCCCTGGCTTGGGCCGAGCTAAAATTGCATCAGAAAATTTATTTTCTGGAAAATACCTTTATTTTTTAAATGCAAAATAATGGTAATTTTAGTGGCATTTTATTATTGAAAATAGAGTAAATTACAAAAAAAAAACGTCCATTAGTTTACATCAGATTGCAAACTATGTCATTTACCTTTAAAAATTACAGAATATGTACTCTATGTTTACAAACCCTTGCACGTTATGTTCTTTGACTCTAACTCAGTTAATTTTCATGGTTAAATCTAACCAAGTGAACCTCACATAAGGGTATTTTGGTCATTTTATCCTAAATACTAAAATAAATAAAACTCACCCACCTACCATTTCCCTCTCTAAAAATACACACACACACACTCTCTCTCTCTCTCTAAAGACATACACACTCTCTCTCTCTTTCTCTCTCCCTCTCTCCAACACTACAACCACCACCTGGCCACCCTACCTCCAACTAGGGCTGCAAACGAACCAAACGTTCGACGAACAGTTCGTGAACTGTTCGGCGGGAAGTTCGTTTATATTCGTTTGTTT